>JAAGKR010006913.1:0-23390 GCA_011419295.1 Clarias macrocephalus
TTTTATTAATGATATGATGTTGGAATAACAAAATACACCTGACTTCTGATTTGACTGTTCTGGCTTAAGGCACACTGAAAAATCTTTTTAGGACCACATCTGTTTTACCATGAGTTTTGACATCAGCAAGCATTTTGAATATCTAATTTTTCTTACAGCCTTAAACACACTTTACACACATTTCTGCTACATAATACATTTATCACCAAGTGAAACAGCATCAAGAGAAAACACAGAAAGCAGAAAAATATTTTACACCTTTATTTTGATATCTCTATCAGTCAGCAGCAAGAGATAATCCAGGAAATGATTTTTTTCACACATTACTGTCCTGGAGGTGGAGCTGTTCCATATTTATCACAGTTGTGTTGCGGATGTAGCACTACAGATATTTTTGTGCTCGTGTAACCTTACTGAAATTACAGCTGTAACGTCACAAGCATCAAGTGAAATCACTGAAATGATTTGGGACGTTTAAAAAAAAAAAGATTAAAAACTACTCTTTCTATAAAGAACACACACATCAAGCTTTTCTGCCGCAAGTCTAAACATGTACAAGTGTGCGCGTGTGGATATTTGCACTAATTTGAGGCTATTTGTTTAAAATGGAGCATGAATGTTACTTACTTGGAACTCACTCAGACACTGCACACACACTGCTTGTGCTGGATTTACTGTGTGCCCGTAAATGTTTAATTAACCACTTGATATTTTATTTCTTATAAAAAACAACAATCTGGTAATATGGACACTGATAATCTTGTGTGTGCTTGGCACAATAAAATTTCCAAAAAAAATCAGCTATCCCATAGCAAATACATTTGCTTCCCAATAATAATATTAATAATAATATTAATAATTATAATAATGTGTATCCTTGATTCTTCTGGCTTGTGGTTTTACTGAACGCAGCAATTTTGACCGTTGGCATCTTTGAAGCGCAGACGCATCTTGGGTTTGTATTTTTCAAGGTACATGAGCTGTTTGGCATTAAAGGCTCCACGGCGTTTCCTAAAATAAAGTGAGAAGATTACACTTTGAAAACAGCTCATTGTTTAAGTGAAAATTGGATGATAACACAAAGCACCATCGTTATCACAGGAAGTCAGTACTGTGGCATATGTAACTTACTGTCGAATAAACTGAACGGCATCCTCGTACATCATCCCACACTCGATTAATGCGATGGCCACCAAGACAGGCGCTCTGGGAAGACAATATTTTTTATTATGGGAAGAGGGGAAGGAAGTGGGACTTCATCAGGAGCTGTTTTTACTAAGAGTTCCAGGAGGCAGACACTTCAATTGCCAAGTCATTTGGCTCAGTTATACATATTAACATAATATTAAGTATGTATGATAAATACATGCATGGTAAATTCATAATTAACATTAAGTTGTAAATAGTAAGTACACAGATAGAACTCACCGGCCCAGTCCTGCGACACAGTGCACAGCAATGCAGCAGCCGGGCTCGTCTTTAAATTTACATTTCAGAAGGTTTAACCAGTCATCCACAATTTGATCAGAGGGAGAGCAGCCATCATCAAAAGGCCAATCCTTTATTTATAATGTAAAAAAAAAAAGTCATACATTACTTAAATGAGTTTACACTAATCCATTATTACATTAATAATTATTAAGAACCAAATGCACATTTTCCCCTCAGGTTTAATTTTGTTTACAAACAGTTGTAACAGTTCAGTTTTAGTTACACAAGCCTAACAAATTAGTTATGTGAGACAAATAAAATAACCAAAGTAGTTTTTTTTTTTTAAACAAATTAATAAATTAACAAAATAAGTCTTTCAAAAATCCTGCTCTTGACTCTCATTATTGTTTAAAAATAAGGTCAATAAATATCTGTGTCGCACATGACAATAACGGCTTCACCTGAACTGCAAGTGCGCCCTCTTGTGGAGTACAAGATAATAGATACGTGAGGTATGAAAAAACATCAATCATTCAAAACAAATTATTGGTTCACTAATTTTTTGTCTTAACAGCAAGTAATCCAAAAACTAATTATTGTTAACTTCACAGGAATGTAAAGGAGTAAATGTTTAATGCTGAATAAACTGATAAAAAATTGAATGCCATTCTCCATTAAATAGAAAACTGAAAGTAATTTGCTATTCATAGAAGGAATTAAGATTTTTTTTAATCAACTTAATTTTTTTTTAAATAACTCTGCCTCAAATCAAGCTGCATCAGGTCACCTCATCATGGATAATTTTCATTTTCCTAAAACATGTTGCAGCCTATATTTCTCACATTTTGTACATACTGTACAGCCATAAGACAGATCTATTAAAGTACATATACAGTGTACTTTACACTGTACAAATATAGTGCAATGATAAAAAATAATTCAATTTCAGCCTATGTAATATTCCTTTTTATAAGAAAAAAACATTTGGGAAAATCCCATTATGTTTTTTGTGGGATGTCATATTCACTTGGATCTAAAGCGTATGTTCTGCCATATGTTCTGTTACATTAGCCACACATTTGTGTGTGTGTGTGTGTGTGTGTGTGTGTGTGTGTGTGTGTGTGTGTGTGTGTGTGTGTGCGTGAGATTCTTACCAGAACTTCAATGCCTTCCTTTTCCACCGGGGCTTTGTCATAGGTGGCCTCACAAACCCGAACCAACGTCTGCACCCCAAAAGACTTCAGCTCCTAAAAGATACAACTGTGTAAACATCAGGCAAGTACTTAATATCAATAGTTTTATAACATTGGGAACTCCCAGGGTCAGGGTCACGTTAACCTCCTAACCATTCTGAAGTAACAAGATGAGAGCAAGTGACAAAAAAAATACTACTAAGGAAAAAATTATGAAAAACACGACTCATTTGTGTTTTGGGACAAAAGACACGTGAAAGCAGCACCAGTATCGGAGTTTGAGTGTGAGTCACCGTACCTCAGTAAACTTGGGCAGTTGCGAGTTGGTAGGATTATGCGTAATCAGAAACCTCATACACTCATAGGTGATTTCAACAGGAGCGGGACGATGCATCTTGACACGTGGGAGAATGATGGTCGATGAAATAATAAAAAATAAAAAAAACGTGTGAATAATTAACCTTAGATAAAATTTCAAATTGAAATAAATATTTTTAAAAAAGCAAAGCTAAAAAATACACGCTTAATTTTTTTATATTAAAAAAATATAAAAACAAAACGGGGGTGTTTTTATCTTTTAAAAATTCTATTTAACCCATTCAGGAGAAAATGGATGATAATTTGGCGTTTGAGAAGAAGGGCGTAAAAAAAAAAAAATTGGCTCGTGAGCACCTCAGTTGGCTCAGACCGACTCATACGCGTGAACTTTGGGCAAATACAGCCTCAAACCCAAAGCTCAGAAGGTAGGACAGTAGATATGTGGCGTAATCTTCATGTGGCACGCCGACTCTTCACTTATCCACAATGACCAGGTGCTGGGCCTGGCAGAAATCTCCACTCACACTCACAAACGCCATAAATCTGCAGCCTACAGGTGAGAAGTGAGAAAGAGAGGGAGAGAGAGAGAGAGAAACAGATGACTCTCTTCGGGTGGGTGACGTGACAAAAATACAACATCACGATCTGCTGCATCACGATCACATAATATGCATCCAATCAGATTGCAGATTTAAACATTTAGTCTTCAAACTGACTCTAATTAATATACAATATAAAAACAAAATAAAACTTTTCCCAGAGAGAGAGAGATCTCTCACTCACTTTCAGTGCATGGAAAGAAATGTTGAGAACTCTGCATTATATCCTCACCATTCACCACGGCCGCTATGCCACATCTGTAAAAATACAACACAAATATGAAATTAAATAAAAATATAACAACAAACACACATACACAAAATAAATAAATGCATTTATAACAAAATAGAGGGCTGTTACCTGTTAGGAACAGAAATGAAAAGAAAGAAGTAAAAATGAGAGAGGAAGGAAAAGAAGCAAGGGAAGAAGAAAGAAAAATAAACAGAAAAAAAGAGAAAAAGTACACGAGTATAAAAAGGCATAAAGGAGAGACTAAAGGTAAGGCATAAGAAAAAGGAAAGGAGAAAAAAGGGAATGAAAAAGGGGAAGGAAGGAAAAGAAATGTAGGGTGAAGTAGGAAAAGGAATGAATGGAGAAACAGATGAAAGCAAAAAAAGTGAAAAAAGAGAATGAAATGTTAGGAAGTAAGGGACAAACGAAGCAAGGTAATAAATAAATTAATTAAGGAATGCCTAAAGAGGAAGAAAGGAAGAGATGAAAGAAGGAACAGAATAAAAGGAATAAAAAAGAAAAAATAGAATTTTTATGTGAAATAAAGGGGGAAATGGACTAGAACAATGTAAAAAAGAGAAAGAAATGAAAGAAGGACTATGAAGAGAAACAGACAAATGAACGAAAAAACAAAAAGGAAGGAAGAAGAAAGGAAGGAATGAAAAGAAAGGAGAGGAGGAGAAAAGAAGAAAGGGAAAGGAAAAAAGACGTAATGGAGGACGAGATTGTGAAAGAAAGTAATATTAGGAAGACGAAAAGATGAAAAGGGAAAGAAAAAGAAGGATAACTGAGAAAAAGGAAAGGAGGACACAGGCAGTAAAGAGCTACGCAACTCATACTCGCTAATCAGATTCGCTTAAAAGAACGATTCAGAGTCGACCCATCAGCAAACACATCGGTACTGTTAGGCTGTTAAAACATGATCTCAACCATTTAACTGTTTAATGACAGAACCCTGCGATCAACCTGTACATAACTTTACTGCCTAATTTAGAGTATTAACATTTCTACTTTTACTTAAATTGAATTTAAGATATATTAAGCTAATCAAAGAATGACAGCTATGGCTAAATTGATATATTACTAAATATATAAAAGCTGTTGTGGAAAATGGAAATAGAAATACAGCATGTTGTTGATATTTATAATATACTGCGTTATAATTATTTTATAGCTTCGTATTACAGCATTATTGAGGTACTTAGCTAACAGGCTAGCTAGAATGACAACAAGGGAAACGTTGATGAACACGCAGCGTAGCTTACCGTTGCCAGCTAAAACACGCTTTAAATAATAAAAATGTGAATTTTACTAAGGCCAATAATGCTAGTCTGCTATAGCTAGCCAAATGCTAACTAGTATTTTAGCAAGAACTCCACAAGACAAAAGAAGGTAGCCTGCTCGCGCCGCTAGCTAACTGACGTTAACGGCAATATTTTAATCGGCTTAAGATTTGATAGTTTGATATAATTCATCTTAACTTTCTGGAATGTTCTGTTTTCGTACCTATTTTCGATAGAATTTTTTTAAAGGTTACTTACAAAAACACAGACGCCACATCAGAGCACAGAGAGGCTGACAGTCCGGTGGATTAACGGACGCGGTGTTGTTAGCTTTAGCTTTTGCTTGTTGCTTGGGGTTTTTTTTTTTTTTACCGCGGTGCGTCACAAATCAACAATCGATATCCCCTTTCAACAGTGTCTGAAACTGTGTCCTGGTTCACTATATAAAGCACGATGCTCACGCATTATATAAAATATTTTGTTTAAAAAAATAAAATAAAATAAACATAATAAAGCACGCACAGTGCGCAGTTTTAATGCAGCAATATCACTCGTGTAGACAGTATGAGACACATCTGCCATGGCATATGTAGAGTGCACTGCAGTATTGGGTTAAATTCGAACACACCCGGGTTACATCGCTCTCTGAGGGAAGACTGCGAGTTACTATAGTAACGTCACTGTCCAATCAGGTTTCGCCTCAGATTTGTTTCACAAATGTACACTCAAAAAATATTTAGGCCTAACTATTAAGATTTATGCATTTCATTGCATATAAAATGTCCATCCATTTGGATTACATATTTCTAGCATAACCAAACTAATAAACTTTATGTGATGCTTATTTGCAAGTTATATGTAAATTAAATGAGCAAGAATGCGATTTATGTATATCGGACCAATAAATCCAATTTGTTTCAAATTCATAATGAAGACAATTATGTATTATTACCCCACTTACTTTAAATGCATTTAGACAATTGTTAATAATTTATATATTAAAAAATATTTATTTATTTATTTATTAATATTAATATATTTTTTATTCCTCCCAAATCCCAATATACAAGTTGTAATACAAAAACATCAGACAACCTTGTTTCATATTTTATTTATTTCATACATTTTATGCTTCAAGGCATATTTTAGGAATAACAACCAAAAACCAGATGAAAAAAAATTTATTGGTAGCAATACGTACTAGCCAGTGATATGCAGTTCCTCAATAGAAAATGTGGTATTTAAAGTAGACAGATAAAACAGGTAAACCTGCTAACAGCACTGCTTACATTACAATAACATTCAGAGCCATAAGGCTAAGTTGTCTCTTTACACTTACACTTTTCTACACATATTTAATTGCATGATTTTGGTGTAGAAAAATAATTCCACAGCAAATATTAAGTGGCTAAAACCACCAATAACTAAATTCAACTTTCAAGCATTAACGTTTAAAAGTTAACTTAAACAATACAAAGCACAGAACAAGTCAACCCACTTGCATTGAAATGTCTGTTAAGTAATCACAGAAGCTTCTTAATTTTCAGTGCTTGGACTTTTGGTGACAGTTTGGTACTCTCTCTTCCACCAGGATTTTCTGAAACACTTCAAATGTGTACCAGTTCCTTAGGGTAGTGCAGGTTAAATGTATGAATGAGTCCAAAAAGCATCACATCCATGTGTGAAGGTTTTGCAGAACTCCAAACCCTCAAGTATCACACCAACATCTGTAGGTTAATCTCCAGGTCCAGCACCCACTGCCCAAATGACATAGAGGCTTGTGGTCGTCTGTGCAATTCCAGACTCAGCCTTTGAATTTTCACAGTCCTGGAGGATAAATAAAGAGAATGACTTGTCAATACCAGCCACAGTGATATTCATATATTTTAAAGCCATTGGACGCGCACAAACGCACACAAACACACACACACACACACACACACACACACACACTGCTCCTAGACATTTAGGTCTGATAATAAGGATGTAAATATAAATACAGGAAAAAAACATCCCTATATGTTTTAATTAGTAATAAATCTGATATTGGCCAATGAGAAAAATGCTAAGTAGCTAAGTTAACTTATATTTATTAGGGCCATGTGCAAACTAGCTAGCTAGTGGACTAAACAAAAAATGTAGTCATTGCATTGATATTAGTGCGATATTATATCAACAACGCAAAAAACATTTACATATGCAGAAACCAACAAATTATGAAGGATGACTACAAATGTAACTTACCTTAAAACGAGGTCAGGTTGCTCCAGTGAAAAAATGTTAATAAAAGTGTTGCTTCACCTGCTGCTGCTATCGCCCTCTACAGACTGGAGTGTGGAACAGCTTCATTTCCGCTTCTAAACGATTCCATTTGCAAGATTTGTATGTAAATCAGTCTCATACAATTTAATTAACTGGATCATGTTCTGCAGACATTTTAACTAAATTCATCATTTTTAACTGATTAAATTAAATCGTTTTGATAATTAACACATTTTTTATTAATTGTAAGTAATCTGATTACATAATTTAAAAAAAGATTATTTAAATAAAATCAAAGGGATGCAAATGCTTAATAATAAACTACGCCATGATAAATTTTTTTGAGTGTAGAAGTTCTTTCGTAGAAATATAATCGGGGGGGGGGGGGGGGGGAATTATTCACCTGACATTTGGCATGGTTTGTCAAGTTCAATAAACCCATTCTGACAGTTTTATATTGATAAAACAAAACAGGGTGAGCTTCTGAGTCCTTCCCTGATTATTTTCAATCACATCCTAAAAACGGGTGGGTGAGGGCTACAAATATCCAAGTGTGTGTGTGTGCAGACGTTGTAGAATGACTGGCATTACCAAATCGCCCCTTAGTGTATGACTCAAACTATGAACGAATGTGACTGTGTGTGTTTGTCCCTTTAACATGTGATGGGTGGGATGGAAGGGACAAGTGGTACAGAAAAAGAATGAATAAATAAATGTTTTTAAAAACTTTTATATAAGGAAACAATGTCTCTGACATAGGTGTTTTAAATTATTAATAAACCCAATGAAGTTTATTTTACATGCACACACTCTTACAATAATAATAATAATAATAATAATAATAATAATAATAATAATAATAGTTTAAGTCATAATAACAATGCATGTTTTTGAAAAGCTTTCTTTACCTGAAAGGTGAATTCTAAGTTTGTTGTACATGTTTTCATTACTCATTAACTAATGTGTATTTCCATGATAACTACAAGACTTTTAAAAATACATCTTTCACTCTGGACCTCTCTTATACTATTATTTTAGGGAGATGATCATTTGAGAGATTAATTTGAGAGATGATCATTGGTGCGGAGTCTGAACCAGGACTAAAGAATGGGTAGAGTTTCTCAGTGAAAGACTGACCAGTGAAAGAGTAGATATGAGACCTGCCCTCAACATTATAAAAGGAGACCAGACCCTCCTCGTAATCCACAAACACTCCCACCTTCTGGGGCTTCTCTATCAAGAAGAGGGGGATCAAGGACTCATCACGGGCATTATACTCATTCCCCTTTCTCAGAACCATGGTCCAGAATCCATTTTGAGGTTTAAGTGCCTTAAACCTCCCCTTCTTAATAACAGACTCTCTGACCACTCCTAAATCCCACTTAGTCTTCCTGCTGACCTGCACCTCATAGTAAAACCTCCCTGAGGGGAAACCCTGCTTTCCCAGGACTGTTATGTAATTGGTGAATCTTTTCTGCAAGTCTGGGTAATTCTGCTTGTTGTCTGCATAAGTTAATTGTTTCCCATCATCAGACAAAACAATATTGGGATGAGCTGTATCAGGATCCAGAGTCACATCCACTAAAAAGAAGACAATATGATGAGCATTCGTGTGAATCATGAATTATCATCTACAATAATGAGGATTAATTATTGTTTGGAGACATGATACATATAAATATTAACAATATTAAATTTATATTTAAATTTTTGGGGCCAGAGAGTGTATCTGGCTACCTTTAAAAGGGTACACCTTACTAGTGTTTCACTCATATAACATGTACAGTAAGAAACAGAAACTCCAGTGTACCTGCATATTGCTGAATCCTCTTGAGTTCTGTGGAAACTAATTACAACAAAATATGAAATGTATCAGAATATATTTACTTTTATTTACTAAACTTAGGAACAGATAAAGATATACCATTATGCATCTATTCACCCCATTAATAAACCAATTAATAACAGCCTCTGACAAGATAATTCATCTTAGCGAGTTCTTCACCTGTTTCCTCCAGTTTCTCATTGAGAGTCTTCTGAAGCTGAGACAGAGCCATCCTCAGAGCATCAACATTCACTTCAGTGTTAATCCTGATCTCAGTCCCGGTCCTGGTGTGTAGAGTGCAGCACAGTGATTGGTAAGTCTACAGAAGAACAGAAGATTAATAACATTAATGTTGACTGCATTTGCTATCTGATGGACAATTTCAATCTCAGTTCAGCTCTGGGTACTGGTTGGCACTACATTGTCACAGTGTATTGTATTGTGTCATGTTTGTTACTGGTTGCAAAATTGCACAAGTGCACCTCACGTTTCGTCTTTTTGTATAGTTCTTAGCTAGTTTTGTTAACTTATGTTGTACAGTATGTATCACCTTAGTCCGGGTGGAGTGTTGTTTTGTTTCATTGTATACTGAATGGCAGATGGTTGAAATGACAATATTGCATATGGATAAATTACTTGACTTGAAGAGAGGAGAAATCCCTCAGCTGATGTTTTGTGATCTTCTACTGTACATTGTGCTTCAATGACTGAGACAGGAGCACTAACCTGTAGGAAGAGAAGATGATCATCAGACTGTGAGAGCTTCTCCAGCTCAGTGTATCTCATCTTTAGCTCAGAGATTTCCTGTTCCAACTCTTTAACGAGTCCTTCAGCCTGCTTCTCTGCTGCTTTTTGCTTCTTCTCCATCACCAGCAGCAGCTCATCCTGACTCCTCTTAATGGAGCGAATCACAGCATTGAGGACTTCAAGACTGTCTGCTTTCTCTTTCTCTGTCTTTTTCTAAAGAAATTAGAACATCACACTTTCATTGACTAACAGTGAAGATCAACTAACAGTGGCACTTCGTTACATTCTACAGTATAAGCAAAATATGTAACACAAACTGCAGCAGATACTGTATGAACTCCATCATGTCTGACTCACTTTGTTGCGCTCCACTGAGTGATTAATCCCCCGGATCTTCTTCAGTCGCTCCTGGATCATCTGCTGCAGCTCTGTATTTGTTTTCCCCAGTTGACTCTGCACAGAAATCAAAAGTACAAAATAGTTTATTCGCTAAATTTGCATTATCCATAATAGGATTTAACACTGATGTGGGTGTCTCTCACCTTCCTCTGTCTACTCTCCTCTTCTAATGAAATAACTTTGTGATTCTTGTGATCTCCCTCAGTGCAGAACTGACACACAAACTTCTGATCGTATCTGCAGAACAGCTCCAGTGGCCTCTTATGCTTCTGGCAGATGTATTTCCCCAGATTCTCCACCGCATTTATTAGTTTATGTTTCTTATAATTTGGAGCAACATGATGAGGCTCTAAATGAGAAGTACAGAAACTCACGCAGCAATCCAGACAAGATTTTATGGCTTTTTCTATATTTCCAGTGCAGACGTCACAGAGAACCTCTCGTTGGACAACTCTTTGTGCTGGTGTAATCTGGAGCTCCATGGATATTTTTCTTTTGCAGGTCGGACAGTATAACCACTGAAGCCGCTCCCTGGATCGAGTGCGGAACACGTTATGGCAGGCAGGACACTGCAAAATCTCTTCACTCATGACCCTACTGGATTCACCTGCAACTGGAGGATGATACAAAGAATTAAACATTATTTGAATCTTTTGTAGGGCACTCATTGAAATACTTGGAAATTCAAAATTAAAAAATATCAAGACTTTTTCCAATATTTATTTATTTTTCATTTTGTTTTTTTAATTGTTCAATGGTTGTCATTTTTATGTTGCAAATCAAGGTTAGTGAAATTACCATATATAGTTCTGAACCCACCTAGGGGAATAATTTTTCCAAAAAGTATATACTACATTGTGACAGCGGGCCTATGCTAATGCCTCTTCCCATGTGACAGTTCTTTATTCAACCAAGGAAAAGAGATCACTACACACATTCAGCACCTCAGCCAATTGACCGTGGCTGGTAGGGAATTATCAGTAACCGTCCTAGTGTCACATCCTTGCCCTATAAAAGGACCGCTGTCAGCCAGTCTGGGGAATAATATGCTCCCGGGGGTGACTCACGAATCTGCTCATTCTGTTCTGTCTGTTCTGTCATTACAGACTCTGAGTGTTCCAAAGCTTCCCCGAAACAAAGCAAGCTGCCGAGACGAAGCTATTGTCAAAGCTCTTCTGCCTCCTCAGCTTCCTAACCTCCACCCTTGGCCTGTCGATTGACCTCGCTTTTCCCAGCAGGCATTTAGCACCATGGACATTCCCACTGGAACAGGGATCCGAAATTAGCCATGGCTAGCAATAAATAATCAGCTAGTTTGTGTGTCTGTGAGTGTGTGCATGCCTCTTCCTGTGGACTCTGAGCCGACAGCAAGTAAGCAAGTGGCCATGAGTACATCTTGGTCATTGTAGACTAGGAGACTCGATACCCCAAAGCTGTCATGCTCTGTAAAACCATCTCTAGGAATATTGCGGGAAAGCGATTGGTGTATGAGAGTGGCAGGAAACTGGGATTAGCTGCTCTCATACATATTCGCCACAAGGGAAACTCCTCAGGCATCTAACGGATTGACTTCTTTTGGGCTGCTGTTTGGACAGTATTTCGTTCTGTGGTTGAGTAAAATTTCACTACAATATAGGGGTAAGTTTCTCTTCTACAATATCTTGAATGACTAGAAAATGGGATTTAGGTCGTTACCTAAATGATGTATGATGAATTACTTATTTATTTTAGTATGCTTTTACTTTTTCTTGATAATTTCACTTTTTTAAACAGTGACTGATAAGGATTGAGGCTCCAGGACACGAAAAAAAAAAAAACTTGCACAACATCACAAGCATGCTAGGAAAACAAAAGAAAAAAAAGACTAAAAAATCTGTTAATGGTACACCATGACACCTCTCATCCACGCACAAACACACAAATACAGTACACACACTAAAGGAAACACTGCTCTGTAGGGATTCTTTTCAAATGTAAAATGCAGATTAATTTGTTTTATTTTTACTTTACATTTTGCATGAATTATTATTTATATAAATACTTTTGAGTTGTGGAACGAATCATCAAAGGTTCTTTATTTCATATAAGGAAATTCACTTGGATATATGCGTGCTATAAGTACAGTATGCTCGCAATCCAAGGTTTAACTGTACTCACTGTACTTGCCTGAATCTCAAGTGTACTTCAGATATTTTTCTCATGTCAATCAACATGGTCATAACCCAATATTTCTGTTTTATCTCACTGCAGGACTCGGCTGGTATTGTGTCCAAATATGGCCAGATATTCAGACCACAGATCGACAGCAACCAGTTAAATAGAAAGTATTTTCTTTTTCACATAAAAGACATCAAAATAATAGAAAAAATCGGCAAAAATAGTATTCGTGTAAATCAATAGGCGGAATGGTTCTTAATAAAAAAGAACTATGAAATTTATAAACAAAATAAATCCCAGGTAAAATTGCTGGATTCTCAAAACAGGAAAAAAAAATGGATTACTGTTTCTGAAGGATTATGAAAAAGATCGCAATACTGTTTGTGTCCACACAGCATCACTAATATGTCACACAAGGAGAGGGGAATTTTTTTGAAAAAGCAGTGGCAAAAATCACTCCATTCGAATCAACTTGCAACAATGCAACAACAATGGAAAGATAATGGACGTATTTTAGCTCCCTTCAATCGGGTACAAGCACTTGGGCCAACACAGGGTCTATGCATTTCTGGTGAGCAGTATGTCTTGGATATTACTCAGTTCAGCTCCTCAGCTATCATGCTTGGTCAAAAAGCTGTCTACGCAAAAAATTTTAAAAAATTCACTCCACGATTTACACAGCCAACTTCTGAGAGAGAAGTCATCCAACAACAATTGGACAGACCATGAGATCACAGGAACCAATCTGATAGACCTACAGGGGTGCAAAAGTCAAACCAAGTCAAGTCAAGGGAACTGTCTATGTTTTATACAAAAGAGACAACATAAAAGTGCTTCATCATCATGTTTCTGTGAAAAAAGTGTTTCACTGCAAATGTATGTAGTGCAAAGTTGTACTGCATGGATAACTTAACTATTGGTGTGTTAAATCTATAACACTGATTCTACAGTGTTGCAGCACCATCCCAAACCAACTACATGCACACACACACACACACACACACACACACACACACACACACACACACAGTTGTTTTCTTTCTATTAAAAACAAGGTGGGAACAACGACACAGGTTTGGAATAGTTTAATTCTCAGCCGTCATTAAGGACATCAGCCAAAGACAAAGTCAATGTCAGGTTTGATAATATATCTATCAAAATTACCCCCCAAAATGTAACATCATGACTTGTATGGCCTGTAGTTTTAGAAACAGCCACAGTGAAGTGGAGCAGCAGCAGTCAGGTCCCTCATCATCTCCAAACAATGCTCCGAACATAGCACAAGGTGAGAGCTCATATGGCAACTAAATGTCATTCCAAGGAATAATTTGTATCTGAAAGCTTAGCAACACTAACATCTAGTAACATCAATTACTTTATTATATATTGGACCAGTGGATTGCAACCAGTTTGCCATGAGGGGAAAAAGTGCACAGGTAACATTGTATAGTAATCAATTAGTAGTTCTGTCTACAAAATAAACCAAATAATGCTGTGAATATGTACTGTATTTTACTGTAGAATTTTCACAGGCATCATTTCAGGCATAGACATTCATAATAGCTGTAGCCTGCGGCAAAAACATTACAACATAACCCAGTCTTACAAATGAGTTATGTTCCAGGAGAATGTTCGTACTGTAAGTCGGATTCGTGAGAGTGAGTCAGACAAAGTGAGACTTATACACCTTTGACACAAATATTTAAAAAAAATATGCATAATACGAGCACAACGCAGGGTACACCCTGAACATGCAAACCCAAGGCAGGAATCAAACCCTCAACTTTGCATGTGCAAAACCACAGTGCTAACCACTACGCCACTGTGCCGGATTATTATACATCCTTGTAAAATGCAATTCAATGCAATCCTGATACTAAAAAAGCAGGCTAAAGAAACAAGTGAAACAGGTAAAACAGCCAGATGCCAGTAGTGCACAAACACACCCACATACTTCTGCAGAAAAAGGAAGATTTTTGTAGAAACTTCCGTATACAAAGAAATGTCTGTTTATGAATTGTGTAACTTACAGTTAGAATCTTCCCTTCTGGCTCTTTTTGCTTCTGGTGGAGATCTTTCTGCCATGTCGTTTTCCTTGTTTGACCCTTCAGAAAAAAATTGCAGTATTCATTCTTTACAGTGTGACACTGATTGTATTGTCAGCCATTTATTGAGCAATCTCGCAGGTCTCTATCTGTAATAATCTTTATTAGGTTCTCATTACTCGTTAGTAGGACTAAGCGCCAACCAGTAGCACTTTTCTGCACTGTAAACCCTAATGCTCAAAGTAATTAAACATATTCAGTACTGTTAACTAGAACAATTACAATTAGTTCAAATTAATAGACCTTAATGAGTATTTAGAACTTTTTGTTATTTATGACACTTTTCAAGTTAGCTGAACAAGTTTGATTTTTTAAAGCTACAGTAACTGTCCCCTTAAAGTTCCACCAACTTAAAATCTTTCAGCCGAGCGATTTTGTGTCTGACGTCATCAATGCACAAGTAAAGAACGATTAATATGAATGAGAACAACAAACTCAAAAACTGAGAGTTCTGTTTACTTAAAATTGGAAACTTCATTACTTTATTTATAATTTAAATTTATGTAACTGAGTACCTCAATGTTTTTAAGTTATTCGGGTTTACAGTGTGAAAAAAAAAGTGTGAAATGTATTTTATCAGTATTGTTATACTGTACATCAATAAAATAACACAGGACTGCATCATCATCTGATTCTGTTCAATGTTATAAACACAACGCTGGCAGAACTTCTGAAATATAAAACTAAAACCTTCTGATACAATAAGATTAAATGAAGTACATACCTTTACTTTTTTCTCTCAATTCTGCACAAGTTTTACTCTTAGTTTGCTATTATTACACGGAGAAGTTGTCAGGGTCGGTGTGAGAACACTAATTTCTTTAGTTTCGATTTCACTGAACATTTTAAGGCGGCTCCTGCGGTGGTAAAAGCTCTCATAAAGCAAAGTCTGGGGATAACTGGCTTATCTGTCGATAAGTCACAAGGTTTAAAAAGTCAAACTAAATGGTTGCATTTTTTGAGAAATGCATTACATACTCACAACGCATAGAAATATTTGTATTAATTTGCTTTTAACACAATCATACCCAGTCAAATGATGACCGTCTATAACTAAAAAAAAAATCATAAAAACACGAGACAAGAGTAAAGGTGTGTCATTAATTTAATCCTGTTTGACAGGATCACAGTGAGCTGAGTAAACAGCAGATGAAGTAGTCCTGCACTTCATGGCACTGCATAGTATCTTTGATATAAATCATCACACCACACTTCACATATTCTAACCTGTAATATTCGGCTGAAGATGCAACATACTGAGAAAGACTTCTAACGTGACTGGGTAAGGCATAAAAATAATCATAGGAAATAAGCAGCTTCTGTATATCAGATTAGTAGTTGCTAACTGGGTGCTTGGAGAATGAAGTACTGTACGCTGTCAGGATTGAGGGTGGATGCAGGCCTGGCGTGAGTGCAAATATTATATATATATATATATATATATATATATATATATATATATATATATACAGTACTGATGGCTCATAGAGCCTCCAAGGGTTATACCTGGCATAATACCCAACAGTAAGGAACTACTCTGAACAGCATCCCCAAATTATAATTTTTTCAGTGTATAGGAAGTGGGATCATAATAAAGAAACATCCAGGTATATCACAAGTTCTTTGGCTCATTGCTGGATGAGTGAGAGAGTCTTTGTCGACAAACTGGTGTGTGTGTGTGTGTGTGTGTGTGTGTGTGTGTGTGTGTGTGTGTGTGTGTGTGTGTGTGTGTGTGTGTGTGTGTGTGTGTGTGTGAGAGAGAGAGAGAAAAGCGGTCCTACATAATAGCCCCAGTCCTCCTCTCCTCTCTCTGGTCTCAATCACTATAGCGATGATTCTTTTCAAAAAGTAATTTGTTTTATTTTTACTTTATATTTTGTATTTATCATTGTTATATTCATATTTTGGGGTTATTTAATGAATTGTCTGAGTTTCCATTATTTCTTGGAGAAATTCGCTTCTGGAACGTATTATGCTCGCAATCCAAGGTTTAACTTCAGTTCCTGGTTTACCCAGGACATTTTCATGCTGCATTTTGAAGGGCTTGCTAAAAACCTATCCAGCCATCCTGCACTGCTTGCTCACTTTGATTTACTCAGCTTTTCAGCCCCAAGTTTTTATTCAGCTTGAGCGCTGTCTGCACTGCAGTACACGCGATAAAATGATGAAGCAACACCGAAGCAAATGGCTTTTTTTTTTTGCTGCAGGTAGATAATTTAAGTCCGGCTTTTTATTTCATAAATACGAGGAGGACACAAATAGACATTGAGTATTTTATTTGAAAGTACCCTTCAACCATGTGTCTTTTTTGTTGTTCTTGTTGTTGTTTTTTTGGCATGCAGAAGTAAAATTTAGTTTTCTCTATAGCAGTTCATTGATTTCATTAATGCAGCACACTATAGTTTTTATACATGGCATAGAAAAGTAGTTTTAAAAAACTATATATGCAGTGTTAATACATCACAGAGACAAATGATCCACATAAGCTCCACACAATTTCTGGTTTCCTATGACTGCTGTGACAAAAGTTGGATGTAGAAAATTTTTAATTTGTGCAAGCTATTATGGTTGTTAATTTCTTGCTTATTGCTTTTATACTTTCTTGCAAACAGGCAGTTTGGAGGAGACACAGGCTGAGACCTCTGACAGTAGCACAAGACCAGCTAACAACCGAGGAAAGAGGCAAAACATTATGTGCAAAAGCAAGAGCAGGAGACTCTTGATGCCTGGATGAAATCTCAAATTTGCAACATCAAGTGAAATCGTCTGAATTAAGTTAATTGTGACATTGTCTTTATTTCAGTAACACACACCCTCTTGCTATGCAAGTACAAGTAAATATAGAAATAACCTATATTTTAAAGTTTGTTTTTCGCATATTTGACAGCAGTGGGTATGTTTCCAAAATCTTTTCAATTATCAGTTTATAAACCACTAACGAAGAAACCGGACCTCAACCCCTGTCAGCTGTTCCAATACAGAAGCAAAAAAAAATCATACACAAACAGTATCAGGATTTAAGCCTCATCACAGCACTTGACAGCACTTGTTTAAAGTAGTAAATGACCGCCTATTATTTCTGTTTCATCAAGTGCAACAATAAAAAAATATACCTTGGTGTGATTACAGATAATATTACCAGGATAGCATTCTTTCATCTCAGGAATATTGCCAAGATATGAAATATATTGTCACTAAACAATGCAAAAAAATTAGTTCATGCTTTTATCACCTCTAGGATGGACTACTGTAACGCCTTACTGTCTGGATGTTCAACTAGGTGCATAAACAAGCTTCAGTCAGTTCAGAATGCAGCAGCGAGAGTCCTCACTAGAACCAGAAGATACGAGCACATCACCCCTATCTTATCCACACTGCATTGGCTCCCAGTGAAAATTTGCATTGATTTTAAAATACTACTTTTGACATATAAAGCACTAAATGGACTCATGCCACAGCATCTGAGTGAACTGCTAGTGATTTAGAATCCACCAAATCTACTTTGATCAGGGATCAGGCTGCTTGTCAGTACTGCATACTGTATTATGAAAACTACAGCAGGGGGCAGAGCTTTTTATTACAAAGCCTCACAAGTATGGAATAGCCTCCCAATTAATGCCCGGGACACAGTCTCAGTGTTTAAGTCTAGACTAAAAACCTATTTATTTAGCCAAGCATTTTTGTGAATTGATTTGCCTTAGGTAAAGAAGCAGATCTGGGGGTCTTATGAATGTAGAGTGTTATGGTGACCTGGTATGTTTAAAGTGCTATACAAATCAAATATAATTTATTTAACGCTGTTTTTTTTATTATTATAAAAAATATATCTAATTAATCACAGTAAATTGTGTGATTAACAACAATTTTTAAATACTCTGATTTACTTGTATTCTAAACATGCAATGTTGGAATAAAGAAATGGAAACATACCCACTGTTATATATGCAAAAAACATAATAAAAAAAAAACTTTCAAATATAGGTTATTTCTATATATACTTGTACTTGCATAGCAAGAGGGTGTGTGTTACTGAAATGAAGACAATGTCACAATGAAATTAAGCAGTCCATCAACGATGCAATCTCTTGATGTTCCACTTGACAACCTGGTTAAAGGAAACATATTATGCAGTTTTATAATATCTCAAACTCAAAAATGTTCAATTAAAATCTCTTGAATGGTAGAGTCGTTATACGGAGCACATGCCCAGAGTGAATTAATGCCTGGTTCGTGCCCCCTTTCTCCCTTATGGTTGCTGCACGATGGTTGCACTTTATTATATGGCAGAAAGACGACGCTCTAAAGATATATTGTTGTTATTTATACTCTCTTATTTATAACAATGACAATTAAGTTGAATTTAATTTAATTTAATTTAAGGTGTTCATTATTTTACTCAACAAAACCCACAAATATCAAATATATACTTTTAGTTTATTTAATTTAATTATTAGTCTGTTTGTCTTTAATCCAAACCTAAATAAAACTGTAAGATTAGTCAAAATTATAGAGAAGTTGGCCGCTGGTATGACTGGAGCCATTATAACTCTACCTCTAAAATAACATTCAGTGAGGAATGCACTTATTATTGCTATATTTCTGATGCTATCTGAGACATCTAACCGTGCGCGGGTTCAAGACAGTTGAAGATGCAGCAACCTCACAGCTACAGTATATGCCGGTTTTGGTGATGGTGTGGGAGCCATAGCTGGGTTACCTGAGTGCTCTAAAGGAGGTGTTGCCAAGACACGAAGGCCGCTGGAGATTGACCCAAGTTTGAGTCTATGTGCAGAGACCACCGATGTGATGACCGGAGTGTGTGCTTTGACATCCTCTGGGAAAAATAAATACGGTATGCCAGTCATACAACAAACATTGCTGATGGAGAATTCTCAACAGTGCAACAGAGAATGTAAACAAAAAATGGATAAATCCGGGAATAGAGAAAAGCAGGAAGTGTTTTTAGAAAATCAAAAACTCTACAAGTGTATGGGACTCTAAGGCTAAACTTAAGGGTATTTTAAGGGGACACATAAATGTCCAAAGTTTTCTTTGTATTTCGGCTGTTCTCTTTAAGGGGTCACCACAGTGAATCATCTGCCTCCATCTAACCGTTTCCTCTGCATCCTCCTCTCTCACTAAATCCACAAATCTCCTCTTTGGTCTTCCTCTTAACCTCCTGTCTGGCAGCTCCAACCTCAGCATCTTTCCACTGATATATTCACAATCTCTCTTCTGAACATGTCCAAACCACCCCTATCTGGTCTCTCTGACTTTATCTCTAAAACATCTAACATGGGTTGTCCCTCTGATTCTTTATCTTATCACTTCCAAAAGGTGATCACTCCTCAACATCTTCATCTCTGCTTCAGTGCCACTGTCTCTAAGAGCATCGCTGAGTCTCACCACTGTCTTGTACATCTTTCTTTTCATTCTCACTGATACTCTTTTATCACACAACACACCTGATACTTGGGTCCCACTCATTTACACACATACTGTATCATATATTCTTGTTGCTGTTAACTTCATTCCTCTGCCTGCCAGAGCATATCTTTGCCTCTCTAGATTTTCCTCCACCTGTTCCCTGCTATTACTACAAAGTACAATGTCATCTGCAAATATCATAGTCCATGGAGACACTTGTCTAGCCTCATCTATTATCCTGTCCATCACCAGAGGAAACAAGAAGGCTCAGGGCCGATTCTTGATGCAGACCCACCTCTACCTTGAACTCTCACACCTACAGCACTTCTCATCACCGTCTTACAGCTCTCATGTCCTGCAACACTCTAACATACTTCTTTGCCACTCCAGACTCCTTCATACAATAACACAACTCCTCTATCAGCAGCCTGTTTCTCTAAATTAACAAAGATACAACACCTTCTCTGTACTTCTCCACCAGCATCCCCCATCCTCATCTCCCTTGTTCTCAAAAATCGATGCCAATACACTTCTCCTCCATTCCTCTGGGATCCTGTCACTCTCCAAGATCTTGTTAAACAAACTGGCCAGAAACTCTACGTTTTTTACTGGTTCAGATTTGTTCCATCGAAATCTGCACCAATTGCCACACTCTCCTCTAGCTCTGCCTCACTTCATTTCAATCATTTCAGATTTTCTCCTTCTCTTCTAACTTATATCCTACCTGTCGGGCATAGCCCTAACAACACTGAACATCACACCTACAAGTTTCAGCTTCAGACTCATCACCCTATCTGATACTTTTTTCACCTCCAGAATATTCTTTACAAACTTTACAAATATTCTTTCTCCTCTACTCCATTTCTTTTCCTATCCACACCATGATAAAAAAAAAAAAAACTTGAAGCCTACTCCCAAGCTTCTAATCTTACCACCTTTCCACCTGGTCCCCTGGACACACAGTATATCCACCTTCCTTTTCTGCATTATGTCAACCAACTCTTGCTTCCCTGTCATAGTCCCAACATTCAAATCCCTACTGTCTATGAACATGCCTAGCTCCTCTCCCAGTAGCCCAATTTGCAGCAGCAACCTGTAGGTCAACAGCCCAGGTGGTGGTTGCTGTTACCCCGAAACCGATCTGGTATGGAATCATGTTACTGATTTGCATGATTGATTTGGCAAATGTTTTACATCAGATGCCCTTCCTCTGTGTTTGTCCAGACTTAGGACTGGCAGAAGAAGACACTGGATTGTGCCCCCCTGTGGTTGCATTACACAAATATCTAAAGTATTATTCCCAAAATGGAGCAAATTCACCATCTTTAACAGAACTCAAATCTGGACTATTTACAGAATGTATATCTGAGACCTGGCTTAGTAAATATGCATCTTCAGCCGAATATTACAGGTTAGAATATGTGAAGTGTGGTGTGATGATTTATATCAAAGATACTATGCAGTGCCATGAAATACAAATGGTCAGGTAATAATGGATTGCAGTGTTTAGGTTGAAATAATATTTTATCACCACAAATGTCCTTTTCAATTTGTAATCTATTGCCCCCTTCATCTGATGTTAGTTTTTATGACAAAAATGAATTGAGAAGCTATTGAGGCAATGCAATGCAAATAAAGAGCTAATTATTATGAGAGCTTTTAACATTAATTTTCGAGGAAATATCTTGATGGAATTGTTGATAAATTTGCACTTACCCAAATAATTGAAGTGCCAACAAGAATTACTATTTCTACCAGAACACAAATTGATTTAATCTTTAGTAATACACCTGAAAGAAGTATAAAGCCTGCTAATATGTTAACTGGCCTTTCTGACCAGAATTTAATACTTGTGGCTAGAAAACTAGTAAAAAGAGATTCCGTACTTGTGGCAGTACAATGAAGTTCCCTAAGAACAAACAGGAGAGCTTTAAAAATGATGTATAGCAGATTGATTTAGATCACTTAATGTTGGAAAAATACTGGGAAAGGGACATGAAATATTCTTAACAACTTTTAAGAGAACAATTAAAGCTTTTAGTGCAATAATCAGACACAAAAGCAATAAGAATTTAGTACCATGGATTAATTCAGATGTAATAAATCTAATGGGATCTTGCTTTGAAATATGCAATGAAACTGCAAGAAATATGTTTGTAACATTAAGGAACAAGGTAGCTAAATTATAAATAGAGCTAAAGCAGATTTTGAAGGTTTCAAAGATGAAGGACAGCCTTTCTGGAATAGTTATTGCAAGAACAGTATTGTCAAGTGCATTTTTAAAACCCATCAAGCACCATGATGAAACTGGCTCTCATAAAGACCTTCCCAGGAAGGCGACTAAAAGTTACCTCTGGTAAGTTTAGAGCAGGTGAATGTCATTTAGAGTTACCAGCTTCAAAAATCACTAATTAACAGCACCTGTGATGGGCGTGTGTCTCAATCTGCTATTGCTCCTCGCTCACTCCTACGTAGGCCAGCTGGCAACAATTAACGTTAATATGCCACAGGCTGTCTCCGCGTTATAAAAGCAAAGCGAGGAGTTTAGTCCGGGGTCCGGAAATAGCAAGGAGTCGTGCTGTGGAGTATTGGTAAGTGGCACGCGAGTGGGGTGATGTTATGCTTCTTGGATGTCATCATTCATCCTTCCTCCAATGCATTTTGGGTTTAGGGCTAAACATTTTACTAACAACTGTAAAATTGCAATTTGCTTTCTTTTTTTAGTTGTTAGTACTATAGTTTTTGAAGGGGTTTTGACACTGTAAATCATCAGGATTTTTTTTTTGGTAGCTTTAAATGGGTTGAATCATACTTCACAGTGTAGTAGAATCCAAAATCATCATTGACCTCCCCCATGTCTGTCCACGGGTGCGCCACAAGGATCCACCCTGGGGCCATTACTGTTTTCTTTATATATAATTTATCTTACCTTAGCTCGTCCAAACATCTTTATTCAAATGTTTGAGGATGACACAGTAATACATACATATTACAGATAAATGACAAGTTTGTGAAGAAGAAGTATTCCACGCAAGAAAAGTATATCCAGTCAGTTGTCATTTTCTGTTAAAGAAACACAAGAATGGCACTTGGTCTGAAAACTGGACTTATATAACATTTATCAAAATTGATGTGATGAATTGGTTCATCAACTTGTCAACATTAACACAATTAATGAGACGTCCCCTAACCTTACTTTCTTCCTGTTTTTGCGATGTTATATTTGTTTTTTGGGATGCTTGTTTTACACATTTTATGTGTATAGTATGTATACGTGTGGCTAATTCTGGTACATTTACAGATATGTAAATTAATGTACAATGTTCCTGTCGAATAAACCAACAAATAAAATAAAATTAAATAATTGAGTTTTCTGTAAAAAAAAAAAAAAAAAATGTATTCATTAATTTTT
>JAAGKR010006914.1:5725-38225 GCA_011419295.1 Clarias macrocephalus
CACGCGCACGCACGCAAAGACGCACGCGCACGCACGCAAAGACGCACGCGCACGCACGCAAAGACGCACGCGCACGCACGCAAAGACGCACGCGCACGCACGCAAAGACGCACGCGCACGCACGCAAAGACGCGCGCACACAAAGACGCGCGCACACAAAGACGCGCGCACACAAAGACGCGCGCACACACACACAAAGACGCGCGCACACACACACAAAGACGCGCGCACACACACACAAAGACGCGCGCACACACACACAAAGACGCACACACACACACAAAGACGCGCGCACACACACACAAAGACGCACACACACACAAAGACGCACACACACACAAAGACGCACACACACACAAAGACGCACACACACACAAAGACGCACACACACACAAAGACGCACACACACACAAAGACGCACACACACACAAAGACGCACACACACACAAAGACGCACAGAGATTGAGCTTGGGAGATGATTACCCACAATCCCACAGCGCGGGAGAGAGAGACCCACCACTGGCTCAGTTGTGATCACGTGATGCTCAGCAGACAAAGCGTATATGTACTACAGTACTCGTATATTAAAACTTCGCTCGTTTAACAAGCTAACAATTACGTTAAAATGTCGCTCGTCTTGCAAAACGCTTGCAGACAAAGTTACTCACAATCCAAGGTTCCACTGTATTAATAAAATGTTATTTGAATATTAATATAAAATCATAATATTTAACATTTTATTAATATTAACTAGCATTAATATTGTTTATGTACAGTAACAACCTCAGCAGCAACCACATTTTCCCCCTCATGTCAGCACTCGGCATCTCAAGTATAATAATCACCGTCCTTATCATCCCTCATTATCTGAACCTGAGACTTAAACATAAAACTATGTTTAATAAAATATAGAAAATCCCTTCCTTGTATTTTTGTACTGAGTCACAATTATCACAAAGGTTCCTGGAGATCATGAGAAACACTAAAAGCAATACAAAAACTTCAGCTGCCTCCTCTACTAGTTCCAGTTTCACTTTGAGAGATGACAACACAACCTTATTATAGTACAAACTGACCAGCTTCAGAGCATTGTTTAATGTTTGTTAAGCCACAGAGTGACCTATGAATCAGGTTCAGATGATGAGAGATGATCAGAGAGAAGATTAGTACACTGGTGACGGTGAATGCTGAGTGCTTAGAACAGATGAGAGAGGAAATGAGGATGCTGCTGAGGTTGTTACTGTTGTTTTTATCTAATCTATACAATTGAATTTAATTTACTTAGAAGAAAAGGGCAACGGCATGGTGGCTTAGTGATTAGCACTGTTCCTTTGCCCCTCCACAGTAGCGCTTCGATTCCTGTTTGCATGTTCTCCCTGTGCTTGGTGGGTTTCCTCCGGGTACTCCGGTTTTCTCCCACAGTCCAAAAATACGCAGATTAGGCTAACTGACGTCTAAAAATGCCCGTAGTGTGTGAATGAGCATGAGTATGTGTCTAAGTGTGTGATTGGCATCCCTCAAAGATGTACCTCGCTTCAAGGCCCAAGTCTTCTGGGATAGGCTCTAGGCCCCTTGCGACCCTGTATACAGGATAAATAGACGATTAGTGAGCGAGTGATTGAGTGAATAAATGAGGTGTGGCTCAAGACTTGCACAGTATTATAGCTCAAAATTCCCATAGGAGAAAATATATTCGAAAATTTTACTGTAAGGGCATCATGCCTTTCAAATGCAGTAAAAGGAAACAAAAAAGAGACGTAAAGATCTGGAAGTTAAATAGAAGGGTACACTACAGTAGCCCATGTACATTTGTTTGGACAATATCGAAATCTCATTATGTACTACAGTATGTGACAGAATACATCATGCACATTAGGAAATGCATACCTGTACTCCATTAATGCTGGGGAAACTGCAATGGCAATAACAGTGTAAATGGCATTTTTCTTGGCTTTAGCATTCTCCAAAAATCCACTCAACACATTTAATTCAGTCATAGCAGCCACTATATTGTGAACCAGTTAATATTATTGACTGATCACTTGACAGAACAAAAAGCGATGAAATTGCCTTCCAGGAAGAACAGACTTTTACCCGGAAATTCTGCCCCTCTGTGTCATGGTTTGCCAAAAAAGAAGAAGTTCAAAGCATCTAAACAAAATTGTTATTTACGTCTTGCACACTAAGTCTAAACAGTGGCATTTTGCACATTGTGTAGTAAAACAGTTCAATATAGCCTAAATTTTATCATCCCGTCTCTGAAAGTGTTGACCAACTGGACTCCATCTGCCTTAAAACAGACAGAATCCTTGTCTGCATTTTGAATGTGTTCTTCTTAGACGTTCCAAAATGCAAACAATGTTATGGTCAGTTTGTCTTTAGTCACCCACTCCTCTCACTTTCCTACCCTCCCCTATTCAATCTCTTGTTCTTTCTTGCTCATTCTGTTGTTTTTCCCTTCTTAGACACATAACTGTACTTTCTGGAAGCGTGGAACATTCTGCTCTGGCCATGACTTTCCACCCCTGCTTCCTGCTGGGGTGATATAGAAACAGCCCCAGTGGCCTCTGGGAAAAACGAAAGTGATTTGGCGTCCGAGTGTGTGCAAGTGTATATATACTGTGAATAAATGTTGAGGAATGAGACCTTCGGTGGAATCTTCCTTAAATAGACATTGGACAGAAGAACTGAGCTTCTCCTTGGTGATAAATAAAATAATAAAAATAGCCACAGACAGCCTGGAGAGTGTTGCCTTAAAGCCATACAGTAAATAAGACATGGTGAGCCTGAATAGGTTTAGACGCAACTTGTACCGTTTCTTCAAGGCACCAGAATTGTCTTTCAGAGCCTCGTGTGCTTACTAAGTAGAGGTCACGTATGCTCGTAGGAAGCTTTGGATGACCCAGGTGATATGCAATATCAGTACAGACGTCTTCCACATCCATGCGTGTGAGCGTTACTAGCGAACTTCACTTACACTACAGACCCATGATTTTCTGTGGTAAATGAAGTTTATCAGTCTGCTGGGACTTTTTGGAAATGTGGTCTGTTTCCCGCCGATTAGAGACTCAGACAGGAAACCAATACAGTCACAGCATTCCAATCACAGCACACACACTTCTCTCTCTCTGACACTGGTTCTCATCTAATCTATGATTAAATAATTCTTTCAGCTAAGCCACTCTGTTAATAAGAAGTGCAAGTGTGAGACAGCATGCTTTTTTCCAAGAACAGCCAATATGTAAGATAAATACAAAAAATAATTAAATTAATAAAAAAAATCATCATGATAATAATCAGAGCCTATAAACTAGAACCTAGTTTAAATCATGTTTCTGACTTTGGGACAATACTGGGTGTTTTGCATAGCAGTAGTGATGGTGAATGCTTTGCTCATATCTCTAACAGTTATTTTTCGGGGTTCAGATCTGCTGACTTTCTCTTAAATTTTCACACCCATCAAAATCACTCCCACTACCAGTGGAAGGGGCGGAGCCACACTGATCAACTGTGATCAATCAAAATAACTTGATACTGATTTGCACTCTCTTTCATCACTTGTTTAAAAAGATATATTTAATGCTTTATTACATCATCACACAATACTAACCATTTAAACATGAGCTGTTTTACCTGTTCTACCAAGTTTATTCAAATCGTTATTTTATGAAAGTCTTTCATACGTCATGGGACAAATTGAGACAAACCATGCCAACAAAATGAAAAAAAAAAAAAAAAAAGTACAGTATAATAGAATTAACTTCTGTCTTAATGGTTGATCATGCAGGGTAATGGCGCCCTCTGCTGGTTGAGAGCAAAAACTGAACACTGATAGAAATGAACTGGATAGAACAATTAGCTTCATTAGCTAAAAAATTTTAATGTACTGTGCAAAGTTAACAAATACAAGTTTAACCTGTCAAAGACTTCTTTGGTATTGACGGAACAGAATTTTTAGCACAATTACACACATACAAGTATTATGTCTGGTGGTGATATAAATAGAATCCAGACTAGCTTCTCAGCTGTAGAATACAATAGGTCATTATTGGCTATATGTGAAAATTACTTTAATTCTATTTTAACATCAATATTATTATTTTTTTTTATGCCGGCTATTGTTATGCGACCTGCCCAACTATTCTGGCAGCAAACAATGGATTACAAACAAGGATTTTACTCATTTTATTTGACCAATTAGCTCCTGACAGCAGTTGAGTAATTACAAAACAAAAACATACACCCTGTTAAAAGGCTTTTAGCAGATTCATCAGCACTGTTAAGGAGGAAAGAAGAGAAAGTCAAGAGCAGATAATTTTTTTACACTTGGTTTACTTGATGGAAAAAAAAACGCAAATAGGCATTTTAAGTTAAGTTAAGCCTTTATTTGTCACATATACATTATAGCACAGTGAAATTCTCTCTTTGCATAACTGGGGTCAGAGCACAGGGTCAGCCATGATACAGCGCCCGTTGAGCTGATGGTGCTAAGGGCCTTGCTCAAGGGCCCAACAGCAGCAACCTGCAACCGCCAACCTTCCGATCAGTAACCCTTAGCCCTCTGAGCTACCTCTGCCCTCTAAATTAAATTATTAGACGTCAGCACAGTAACTGATATTCATGTCAATTCTTAGTAATTTCAATTACTTAAAATTGGGGGTTATGTAAAGTCCTTGGAGGAAATTTCCTCCAAGGACATTCAGATTTAGCATAATTAGCATTTTTCAAATTGCACGAGGGGTGTTTAAGTGCTTGTGTGCCCTACAACGCACTGGCACCCCATCCAGGCTGCACCCTTCCTAGTGCACCGAGTCCCTTTAGATAGACTCCAGGCTTCCCGTGAGCCTGTTGAGGATAAGCAGTATAGAGAAAGAGTGAGTGATTAATATTAATTTTAGCAATATTTAACTAAATAACCAGTATATTTAGTTTTAATATTTCTGTTTCCTCCAGCCTACTCATGATCCTCCATATGCTATGTTTATTGATTATTGACCCGTGGTCGAGCACGGTTTTTGATCCTATACAATCCTATACTTTAATATATGCAAGGCCTAAAAGCACTTTAGGGATGGCTAGGCACTGATTCATCCACAAAAAATATATAATAATAATAATAATAATAATAAAAGGATTACTTACTGCCTCAAAAAAACGAACTGCTTTTGTACTTTGTACAGTTTACATTTTACCACCTGGAAATATTACATCCTGACGTCAAAGTCACGTGTACATTTCCCTACATTTCCATTTTTCTCTGGCATACAAACACAATGTGGGCTCTACACAGAGCACGTACAGATATTTTCTTCTCTGTTAAAAGGTCAAGACTGGACAAATCAGAAGCCCAAGCATCCCGAACTAGCACATTTCATGTCCGGTCTGGCAGGATGAACAGGTCGGTTCAACAACCAGAGAAACAAAAATAACAACCTACTGATGGTTTTTTTTGCACTACACATAACAGCCAAGAACTCAAGTGGGAAAAGGTAGAAGGTTTGATCGTATTATGTGGTCACCTTTTGTAACAGATCTAAACAAAATAAGAGGCGACGCCTAACACCCCTGGCTCAAAAATTTCTCAATAACTTGCTTACTCAAGGAAGGGAAAAGCACAATCACAGGAAGTCATAGACTAGAATTTTGCATACTTGCTCAGTTCTGTTACTCTGTATTATTGCATTTAACCAGCAGAACAGCTCACCATACAAGTTGCTCTGTGTATGGCTGAAAGAAGATCAGACTGCAGGCAACTTACTCACATCATTCAAGTTCAACTAACATTAGAAATCTTCTCTACCGCCAGATTCCCTCTTAGAATGGCACTGTGTCTGTGAGCTCAGCAAGTCATTTGTAGCAAACTAAACAACAACTTGTACATGGTTCTGCATTGGGATGGGCAATGATAACCGATAAATCCAATATTTTATATGATTTGCCTTAAAAAAAAACAAAGTGCCTCTGATTTTCCTTGCTTTTTTGGTAACTGGAAATAACGTGATCGCGGTGACGAGGTCAGTACATCATTTCACTACGGCAGAAACACGCACAGTGCAGCCATGAAAAGGTTCTGTGTAAAACTTCTTCGGGAAAATGAATGAAGATGAGATACGGTGAATAAATCAGTCAGGTTAGATTAGCATATTATAAATCGACAACAATTACGCGCAGCCATTTAAAGGCGAGGCAACCAGCAGAAAGTGGAGTGTGGCTCTGCAGATCAGTAGACAGTGGCTAGCTTTGTCACCTGAAGAAGTAAGTTTAATGATCATCGGCCCTCGATGCAAAGATGATAGCAAAGGACTAGCTCGCTGGTAGCTTCGTCGGTTGGATCCCATCAAAAAACTACAACTTGTGTCACTACAACTTGTATTCACGTCAGCTTTACTGCCACTTGTGTATGTTCAGATTTTAGTATGACGTTAAAAATCATTACCAGTGTCTCCACAGCTCAGCTGATGTCAGCCCTCATTTCTCATGATGCAAGTTTTGACGATAAACTCACATAAGCACTTGTTGAGCTAAGGATTTCATTGCGCCTTATTAGCTTGTGTTGGCACACCTGATTTTTTTTCCCCCTAGCTTACAGTATGTTAATCCTGAAGAGTCATATGTGTGTTTGTTGCCAGAGGTGGGTAGTAACGAGTTACATTTACTTCGTTACATAGACTTGAGTAACTTAAAAAAAAAAGGACTTCTATGAATTTTATTGCACCATACTTTTTACTTTTACTGGCTTGTAGATTTGTGAAGATGAAACGCTACTCTTACTCCGCTACACTCGACTCGTTACTTTTCTAACCATTTATTCTACACATGCAGCCGGTAGATCTACCACATGGCTGTTTCACCAATCAGACGCAGCAACAATAATCACATGACTCCGTTTGACCAATCATAAACAATAACAATAACCACATGGGGGAAAGAATACGCTCACTGCGCATACGCATGTTTCTGGAGCTTTCTCTAACTTTGCGGAACACCCATAAACCCATGCTGCTACTAGTGGGATCTTGGGATCTTGTGCATTGTTAGTGTAAAATCTTGCGGTGAGTATAGAATGCGATTGTAAGTTAACTTTAATTGTACATATAATGTTACTTTAACAGTCTATGAATATATAAGTATATTTCAGTACAGAATTAATCGCCAACATATATACAGTATATGTGTGTGTATACACACAAATATATAATTATTATTTTTCTAAAAAATAATAACATAACGATTGAAACAGTTACTCAGTACTTGAGTAGTCTTTTCACCAAATACCTTTTTTACTCTTATTTGAGTAATATTTTGGATGACTACCTTTTATGTCTACTTGAGTAATATTATTTTGAAGTACAACTACTCTTACGTGAGTAAAATCTTTGGCTACTCTACCCACCTCTGTTTGTTGGGAGGAAGGAATTTTTTTTTTTTTTTTTTTGCATAAATAGAATTTGAACTTGAAATGCACATCCCTAGTTAGCATGAACACACAAACAGTTTAGTATTTTTTTTTTAGCAAACTGAAATCTCCTGTATTGGCCATGTAATTGTTCTTAAACGAGTGCACAAGTTTTGACATGTCTCAGGCATCCTTTTAGCACTTCCGACTCAGAAAACGCAGCTTCCGTTATTATTGTTTACATTTGGTTTCTATTGAAACATAATCCTTGTGAACAATAAATCTTCCTAACACTATAATTAATCAAATGCAAAATGATCAAAAGCTTTTTGTGTGCTCTCCTTTGGTAGTCATACCTTTTGCATGCACCTCCTACATGATTAGTATTAGTATGATTATACTCCCAGCATGCAAACCTATAGCTTATATACAGTACGTGGCTCCGGCATGCACATCAAACATCAACTAAGGAAGTATATGGATACAGTATGTTGTCAGTAACAATAAGACAATATTTCATACCTGTAATAATATGTTATAATCAAAATATTACATATCAATACAATATGTAATACAAAATTACATATAATTATACAATATTACATACATATATTTGATTACTGTATTAATTGTGCAATATTTCCCAGTGATCTAAGGTCATATTTAGTGGCCAATAAGGTATTCAAAAAGTTTAGTGTGCACTATGTTACTTACTGTTTTAAGACTCTTTTTATCTGATTTTATTTTATTCTATCTTATTTTATTATTTTTTCCCCCTTATTTATTACTTTTTCCTTTATACTGGATAACAACTGTGAGCAACTGTAACCAAGAATAAGCAATTTCCCTCTGAGATTAATATAGTTCTCTGAATCTGGAATCTTGATGTTATATATGGGCAAGTATGGCTTATATCACTCTTACCCATACACACCCATAACCACCTGATTACCCATCTCTCTTTAGTTAAACAAGAAAAAAAAAAGATAGATAGACCTTGGGGGCCATTCAACTGGCCCACGACGACCAATCCACTTTTCAAGAAACTGTTCATCTAGGAATGCTCGGACCTGACACCCATAATGTGGTGGTGCACCACCTTGCTGGAAAAACTCAGGGAACATGCCAGCTTCGGTGCATAAAGAAGGAAACACATTATCATGTAGCAATTTCAAATATCCAGTGGCCTTGAGGTTCCCATTGATGAAGAATGGCCCCACTATCTTTGTACCCCATATACCAAACCATACCATCACTTTTTTTGTTCCAACAGTTTTGGAGGGATCTATCCAATGTGGGTTAGTGTCAGACCAGTTGAATGGCCCCCAAGGTCTCCCGATCTGACCCCCTTAGACTTTTATCTTTGGGGTCATCTGAAGGCAATTGTCTATGGTGTGAAGATACGAGATGTGCAGCACCTGAAACTACGGATACTGGAAGTCTGTGCTGGCATTTCTCCTGCGGTGTTGCTATCAGTGTGTGAAGAGTGGGAGAAGAGGGTTGCATTGACAATCCATCACAATGGGCAGCACATTGAACACATTTTATAAGTGGTCAGAAACTTGTAAATAACTCATGAAAGAATAAAGTTACGTTAAAAGTTACCCAATAAGTTTGATGTGTCACATGACCCTCTTCCTATTGAAAAAACTAAAGTTGGCTCCAAGATGGCCGACTTCCAAATGGCCACCATGGTCACCACCCACCTTGAAAAGTTTGCCCCCTCACATATACTAATGTGCCACAAACAGGACGTTAATATCACCAACTATTCCCATTTTGTTAAGGTGTATCCATATAAATGGCCCACCCTGTATATATCATAATGTAATTATAAATGTTTTGTTAACATGGATCTTACAAAAATTTCTTAAAAATAAATATATTGTTTAGGAGCTGAACTCAAGATAACAGATAGATATGAATGAAACCAAACCCTACAAACATTACTACAGCATGTAAGATAACACTATCAGACTCGTCAGATTTCAGGTTAAAAATTAAGTACAGACAATCAAGTCTCTTCAGACACCTAGTTGTCCGCTTTGGCCTGTAAAGGATAACGCGTATAAATAATGTCATATAAATCAAGTCAAGGAGGAGATCTGGTATAAAAAAAAAGCAAATGATTTACAGGTTTAATGTCTTTTAAACATGCCCAGAGGGGAGCTGAGTCAACATTACACCTACATGCTCCCTCGTCACTGGATAATAAACTAGACTTAGCACGTGAAAAGGGCTAGGCTGCAATAGTGGAGAATGCATTTATCATTTAAGGCTGTTTGGCTTTTCAATAGCCTTCCCATCTTTTTTTTTATTTTTATTTTTTATAATTTTACGCATAATAAAGCCTTTTCTTGAGCCTGAAAGAAAGCTATTATTGTGTGAGAGCAAGAAAAATTAAATGACTAATTAAAGATTAAATGTGACTATTAGAATGAGGACTAAGATGACTGAGCCTGTTTAATATTTTTGGAATGTGTTTTGTTTGTTAAGCCACACAGTGACCTGTCAATCATTCAAGCATTAAAAACCATTCAACTTAAAGCATGAACCAGTGAATAACAGGTGCAGCTGATGACAGATGTTCAGGTAGGCGATTAGTATGTACTGGCGATACAGAATGCTGACCCCAAAAATAATTTATTCTTACTGACCGTTCATTGTGAAATCTCAAATGCTACTGTTGTGTGCATTGTTAAATAAGACACACATTTTTCACAATTGTACAGAAGTGTGCAGGGCAGCTAGCACATTAAGGTACATGGTGGTGGTTCTAACATTGATTTTTATTGTATTCATTGTACTATCGTTTAATATGCTTTTCATTCTCTCTCTTTTTTTTTTTTTTTGCTTTTCCTTTCCCTGAGCAATCTTGAGTGAGGTCAAAGTTACAAATGTTTTTGTTTTTTTTGTTTGTATCAGGCCCCAAAAGAACGGCACATCACAAGATCCTCCGCCCGATGAATGTTGTTGTACTGGTGAAGATTAAAACGACTTCCAGTAGACAGACAGCTCCAAGAAGAAACACCATGACCATAAGACAGAGCAGGAAAGCTGAATGTAATGGAAGGAAACAACTAAAATTTTTAATCTACCATGACATCCATCAACAATGCTTCTGACTTTCAACCTCAGGTTAAGCAGATTTAGACAGTTCCAGCTCTCAAAGATTACAAAACATTCCGATGGTCACTGTTCATGGGATAACAAACCTAACAATAGAGAGAAAGTCAGAAATCCTCAAAAAATAAAAAAAAACTTTAAAAAAATAAATAATGAAAATAATGAATTTTTTTTTTTGCAAACTTAAAACTTTAAAAACCAAATAAACATATTTGGTCAATAACTCACGGTCTATATATTTTATATACTTCATTCATTATTCATTCATTTTCATTCATTTTCATTCATTCATCTTTTGTACAGCTGGGTGTGAGGCCACAGCGCTAACTACTACACCATGCCGCCTAGATACATTAGTACTATAATTAATACTAAAACCAACCTTTAAAAAAATGAGTCCATATCTAAAAGCAGTCAGTCACCCTGGTTTCAATCACCCATTCATTCATTAAAATCAACCAGCAAAGGAGCAGGAATGGCTCAAACGGTTAAGGCTCTGGTATACTGATCAGAAGGTTGTGGATTTGAATTCCAGCACCGCCAGACTTCCACTGTTGAGCCCTTGATCATTATCCTGTCCAGTGGCGCTGTATTATAGTAACAGGAAGCTGACTGGTTTTTAATAAACCGTCGACCAGCATTATAACAGCATTAGATCCAATTAACGTGAAAACTTCAGCTACATATAGATGAAGATAACGAAGAATGAACAGGGTTAGGGTTTCCGTGTGAATAAGTGCGCTGGACACGGATCCAGAAGCTCGGACAGTGATGATTCAGGCAGGTGGCTTCTTCCTGGTTTCTACCTTCATGCACACCTGTATGACAGCAAGCCTGTGACAGCAAGCCTGTGACAGCACGGCCGGTCATTCAGGACTCTGAGGTGCTTCGTTACAGGCTTGTAGATCACTATTATAGTGAGATTATAAACCAGATAAAGAACATTCACTACTTCCGTGATCTAACCCCTATCTAAACATGGCTAACCGCTTGTGCTGATGTCGTCCTGTCCGGAGCTCTGTGTTTCTGCTTCCCTCTCGGTGAGACAGATAACTCTTACCTGCCCGGTTATGCCGGTGATGATGGCGACTTTTCTCGGCTTGTCACCGCAGTCCTTAGAACAGGATTTCGTCGCCGTGCACTGAGCCATCGTCTGTCCGAGGAAAAATGGGCTTCCGTCTAAGTGATTCGTCTCACACAGTTCCGGAGCGTTTGTTTCTTCCCGGAGCGGCAGATTCACACTAAAACACACCACCGACGCGACGCGAGAAACCAATCACAGAGCACGCCGGCGATGACGCGCTAAGATGACGTAGGACGACGGGGCTCGCTCGCTACGTTCACCTGAACGGCAGAGCGCCCTCTATAGGGCATGACCAGCCCTATTCAAAGCAATTCCTTTCAGTCTTGTTGATTTAGCAATTATTGACACGGAACCGTTTTACAGAAATCCGGATGTACAGGGATCTCGAAAAATCAGAAGCCAACGAGTGAAAAAAAAAGCATCCTCTTATCTCTTTCATTCAGTGGCAATGCTGAATGAATATATTCCTGGGTAACGATTATCCCATAGCACTCATCATGTATATCACTTTATCCTAGACCCTTTCCCAGAAGACTTAGGGCACAAGGCAGGGTACAGCCTGGACAGCGTGCCAATCCATCACAGGGCACACACACACATACACCACGAGCAATATGTGACTGTGGGAGGAAATCCATTGAGCCACACAAACTCAATGAACACTGACCAAAGGCAGGAATCGAACCCAGACCCTCGAGGTGCAAGGCGACAGTGCTAACCACAAAGCCACTGTGCTGCCTTTGATAACAATTATTTATAGACAATACATTTTCTTCAGACAGTACACAATATACAGATTATACGGTATGAAAGACTACATTATACAGGAAGTGTGTGTGTGTGTGTGTGTGTGTGTGTGTGTGTGTGTGTGTTAGTGCTAACAACAATAATTTGCACTTACTGTATAGAAATAAAATTGTAATGCATAAGTATTTGGGCAATACAGTAAAGCAATAACTTTCTGAGGAAACATGTTGATGTAGCAGATGATACTGGACAGCTACTGTATTTATGATTATTATGATTGGATGAGAAATTAAATCACTTAAATCACAGGTTTCTTGCCTGTCATGCAGATAGCCCTGGTTCTATTCCCAGCCAATGCCCAAACCCCAGCCACTAGATGCAGTGCTGGCCCAAAGCTCATATAGAATGTGAGGCTTGCACCCGGCATAAAACCTTTGACAATTTGTTGTGAGGATTAGATGGTCTGCTAAGGCAACCCCTTGATGAAAGCAGCCAAAAGTCCAACAAACTTGAAATGATGTTTATTGTAAGGTAAATTTTATTTTCACACTTTCCTGTCTGACTGCAGAATGCCATTTTGGGCCTAATCTGTCTAAGTGTGTCACTTACATGGTGTTCAAATATAGCAACAAAACATGTTTATGATATTAAAAACACTTTCCCTGGTTTTTATTAAAATTTAGATTCAAGTTGCCTTAATTAAAAAAAAAAGCATCTACAATTATTATTGAGTTGACTAAATGTAATGACATATATTTTAGGTTTAAGTAGTGATAACACTAAAGGTGAGTTAGCAAACTCTTACAAGTTTAACATGCTAAACTGGATTTAAAAACACAATTGAGCTGCTGAACATGATTCCAGGGTTAAGAGCTATAGGTGTAAGATAAATATCTTTAACTGGTAATGTTGCAAGTATTTCTCTGGATGAACAGGTCTGTCTTGGATGAGTGATGTGTGTGAGATCTCCCTTACAATACAAGAGTATCATGCACAAAAAAAAAATCCATTGCTACTTATTGTATACTGAGTCACAAAGGGAGGAGAGTCATCATGTATTGTCGCATATATATATTATTAGTCAATAGGAAAATAAATAGGTGGGCAGTGGCTTAGTGATTAGCGCTGTCACTTTGCACTTCCAGGGTCCAGATTCCTGCCTAGGGTCTGTGCGGATGAAGTTTGCATGTTCTCCCTGTGCTTGGTGGGTTTTATGGGTGTGGGTGCTCCAGTTTTCTCCCACTGTCCAAAGACATGCAGATTAGGCTTAATGGCATTCCCAAATTGCCCACAGTGTATGAATGAGCATGTGTGTGTGTGTGTGTGTGTGTGTGTGTGTGTGTGTGTGTGTGTGTGCCCTGCGATGGATTGGCACCACGTCCAGAGGAACGTGAGGAAAAGAAATTGCCATTAGCACTTGTGTTTTAAAGTAGACTAAGAAGAGGGCAGCCATAGTTTTTTGGAGCTTTCTGAAGTATACTCAAAGTTCATTAGTAGTATATTTTGATGTATTAAAGTACACAAAGTTAAACCTGGGTCACATCTCCAAGTATTTGCTAGATTCTTGTACAATCCAGTGGTGAGGCTTCCAGTGTGAAACAGTCAGTGTCTTTTCTTGTTTGTTTGTGACAAAATGAATAATACAGTGACAGTGTATAGTACCTACTCATTTAATGCTTTTTTATATTTGTATTGTTTTCTACAATGTACTGTAGAACAATACTGCGATCAAAACTATTAAATAAAACATGGAATCTGGTGGCAAGCAAAAATTGTAAAGAAAGAAACAAAAATGTTTTTTCTTCATGAAACTGTCATCTTAAAGGAGTTCTCAGATACGCTGAGCACTTGTTGGCTACCAATAATGTGAACAGTGGCTGCTTTAAAGAATCTAAAATATGCAACCTTTAACATCTTTAGTTTACCACACAATTCCAAGTGTTATGTGACAGTTGTCGTCATTATCATTCTATAATAAAAAATAAAGAAAACCCCCTGAATGAGTAGGTGTGCCCTAACTTTTGACTAATACTGTTCCTTTGTTCAAATCTGTTTGACAGGATTTGTGTTTCTCATTTGTGTGACAATGACCTGGGTTGTCAGGTTTCAGCAACATTTCAGGTCCAACTACATCTTGAAAAACACACAAAGGAGTTAGACCTAGCCCAAAAAGTCAACATTGAAAAAGTTAGACACAAGATCATCTTGGTCGTCCATTTCTAACATAGAGCCTGAGAGTCACAGGCAGCTCAGTGATTAAGGCATTGGACTACATTTTGGAAAGTCCCAGGTTCCCTGTTGGACCCTTGAGCAGGGCCCTTAACCCTCAACTGATCGGATAAAAATGTAAGTTGCTCTGGATAAGGGCGCTGCCAAATGCCTAAATGTAGATATTATCCACTCCATAATAATTATTCTTTTCCTCTCAAATTCTTTGCAATGTATATTACAATAAAAGTTTAAACATAGACATGCGGTATGTATTTTATTAGATTTTTTTTTGTTTATATTCAGATAGTTGGCTATAAAATTGGATCATGATGGCTGTAATTTTAAACTAGGCCAATCAGGAAGCTCTGCAGCTACAGTAGTTGCCCTGTCCTTACCCAATAGGGTTGTTGCACTTTCTATTTTTGTCCATTAGGGACATTTGTGAGGCGCTAGGCAGGCTACCTAACAATTGCACAATGTCCATGAAAGTGAAATCGGTCAAATAGCAACATTTTCTTTTAGTCCTTAATCCCTCAAATGAGGAAGTTAGTATTTATTAGTATTTATCTTTATAAATATTTGTTGAACATATATTGAATATATTATTGATACACTCCTATGTCTGAGCTGCCACTGACCTTAACAGTTGTCTGAAATACTGGAAGATTAAGCACACTTTGTATGTAGAGTGTTGAAGCTAAACTTTGCGATGGCTTGTGATGAAATTTATTAAATGCAGGTGTACAACCAATTTACAGTGGACTTCAAGCATGGTGGTGAAACTCTTAGCTACAATAAAACATTTCAATGGTGCAAATGTTTTAAAGATGAATATACATCCACGAATGACGAATGATGAATGACATATTTTCCAACTTTCAGAAAAGATTCATTTGTCTGTCAGAACTCTACACACAATCATTCTTGAACATAATTTGCAGATTAGAGGTACTCAGCTGGGAGTTATTGCCATATCCTCTGTACAGTCCTGACCTTCCTCCGAACCACACATCTCCACATGTTTGGGCCATTAGAGAAGTTCCTTTATGGCCAGCATTTCAGACATGAAGCGGGCAGTCTGATCATGAAAAACTTTTTTTACTTTGATGGGATCCAAGCACTAGCGAAACTCTCAGAAAAGTGTGTTAGTGTAGAAGGGGATTATGTAGAAAAATAAATATAGTTTTTATTCTTAGAACTGTGTTCTGTTATTTTACACAATCAAAAGTCCCACCTTGATTTCTATACATTTCTATATCGCCTTTGGTCTATACAAATATTGCCTTAAAATGTTTGTTTGCATGGAATAAATCAGGGAAATATAGAAAAAATGTTAAATACAAGAGTTATGGGATTTGTTTAACCTGCAATAATCTACCTACTAGTGTACAGTATATTAGACAATTGACATCAATATCACTACTAGTAACAACATTTACATTTAGGAGATGCCCTTATCCAGAGCGACTTACAATTTTTATCCCATTATACATCTGAGCGGTTGAGGGTTAAGGGCCTTGCTCAACTTGTTATTGTAATTATAAAAAACTGCAATTATTGTTTAGATTAGTGTAATTTTCTCATTAAATATTATAGCATTAGCAAATCATTTCAAACGCATGACAATCTAGGCAAAAAAGGACTTTGACTATGAAGGTGCAGGAAAACAATGAGTACCATGAAATATTTAATTAACATTTAATTAACATCTACAAAAACAATATATTACTTTTAAACTCACTCAACATGCATTTTAACACTTCTGTTCCATAAATCTCATTCAAGAGTAATATGTGCATGATATGTTTGAGGACTGTCATATTCCCACCTGATTCAGATTCATAAACAATATTATTAATACACAATAATGTTAAACTGTTGAACTTCAAGTAATTTTAGGATACAAAGCATGAATAATGGATTAAAAGACTGGTTGGGTTTGCCTTCATGGAAGGTGAGTTAACCACCCAACAGAGAGGGACTGGGAAAATGTATTTTCCCAATCTTTTGGGATCTTGATCTCAGATAGGTATCTCAGAAATGTTTACGCTTTACAAACATTTGCACTTTAAACAATTTCCAATTAAAGTATGTATTTGATCAGCCATTACATTTGCTTGTTTAATTTTGTATTGAAAGTACAACACTTAATTACTGTACCTAGCAAACAATGACAATCTGTTTCACACATCTGCCATGTAAGCATCTCCTTTAGGCTGCATCTAGTTATTAAGTAATGAGACTTCTCAATGTGTTTTGATCATTCTAAACTATAAAAAAAAAAAAAAAAAGTTGGGTTTAAAGCTATAGCTTTTCTTCGTTTGACACTGGAGGTAAATTTAGCTAATAAATAATAGCATTGAAAAGCGAATGTTTCAGTTAGACTTAATCTGTCAATGCAAATTTAACTAAATAATTTTAAACTTAACATAATAAGTAACATTTCACTTCACTTGAGGATTTGCATTATTACAGCATGTATGTAACCACAGTGCACCAGTCTTCAGCACAAAATGAAAGATGTTAATTTTACACTCAAAACGTGTCTTGGCCTGCAGTTGGTTGTTCTTGATGATAAGTTTTATATCACATACATTTTGTGACTGCTAACAACATAATCCAATAAAGCAAAACTCCAACTTCAAGAGGATTTCTGACAGAGTGAAAATAATCATGTATTCAAGCATCCCAAGTCTACAGTACATTGATAGATAATGATATATTTAAAACAAAAAAAATATTCCAGTATAAATATATAAAAAAAAGAGTATCACATAAATAATACTTAATTAGTAAAAACCGGGTCATGTAGAACAGCAGAGTTGTGCATATGTGGTATGAAGCAAGTTTAGGAGTGTAAAGCTAGCTCCTGTTGTTCAGGTACTGTACTGTGACAAAAGAGAGCATTTTGTTGTAGCCTACTTATAGTGGTTGTGAAATGGATATTCATTGTTGGATAGCAGCTAGTGGCCATTCGAGTACAGAGTTGTTGGTCCAGTTCTTCACATGGGTAAAGCTGTTTTCTGTAAAAAGTAAAAAGAAAAGTAACTTTATACCTTATAGCATATCCTTAGGCTAGAGAACAACAGAATTAGATTGTGTGTGTGCGTCTGTTATATAGAGTGAGTACTGTAGTTTTTAAATTGGAAGAAGAAATTTGCGGAAATACAGTACCAGTCAAAGTTTGGATACACCTTTTATTAAATGTTTTTCATTTTGTGATTTATTCTCTACATTCTAGAACAATGCTAAAGATTTTAAAACTATGAAACAACAACAAAAACAGTCAGTTGCTATTTTAAGACATGAAGGTCAGCTGTTCTGGATCAGTTCATGCAAGAACAGTATTGTCACGTGAATATGCAAGACCCATTAAGCACCATGTTAAAACTGTCTCTCATGAAGACCATCCCAGGAAAGCAAGACCAAAGTTCATTAAAGGTTACCAACCCCATAAATCACCAAATAACAGCACCTCAAATGAGTTTATTGCATATTTTGTTTGCTTACAGCATTGTAGACCATGGAATTAGAAGGTGTGTCCAAATGAATGGCAGTGTAAATAAACCTAATACACTGTATACAGGATATAAACTCAAAGACACATCAGTCAAACAGTTTTGACTGGTCGTCACATTAATATTCCAATAATTGAAGAGAAATGTTAGAATTAGCACCTATCCATTTACTTCAATCAAAGACTTTAGTTTGTGGTCTTCATAAAGACCTTCATGTGTTAGTTACCTGAAGAACAGTAAGTTACCTGTATTAGCTTTCTGGTGGAGGAGCGTGTGTTGAGTGGCACTTGTTCCTCTGCAAGCAAAACAATATCACAAGTATTAGCACAAATATGTGCTTCAAAGCAAAATTACTTGTATTGTATTGAACTGAGTACATGTCAAGGATGGCATTCAAAGGGAAGCACGGGTGGTCTTGATGGTGGCTCAGATGGTTAAAGTTCCGTGTTACTGGTTCAAGCCCCAGCATTGCTAAGCTGCCACTGTTGAGCCCTTTAGCAAGGCCCTTAACCCTTAAACCCAAGCGGCACAGATACGTGCTGGCAACTAAGTATTGGTCAATGATAATTGAAAAAAAATATATGTGCTTACATAGAAGCCTGTCTGAAGTGTGTTAACAGGGAGGCTTCAGACTTCAAATACAGTGTATTTGGGTTTTTGGATACTGTATGTCAGGTAGAACAAAAGTTACTTTTATAAAGGGTAAATTATACCACAACCAGAATATGGGAATGAAGTTGAAAAAATTTAGGTCTAATAAAATGAGCATAGTATTATCATTTTTTTGTCATAAAAACAACTGAAGACAACTACAGAAACATGTGATTGTGTCTATTTGTGCTATGTCTTTGCCTTTGTAACCCAGTTTTCAAACCGCTCTACAGATGACGACATCGCTCATCTACTCCATACTGCTCTCACTCATCTGGACACTAGAAGGGGGAATTATGTTAAAATGCTTTTCATCGACTACAGCTCAGCATTTAACACCATAATTCCCTCTACACTCACTACCAAGCTGGAGCACCTGGGACTCAGCTCATCTTTGTGTCAGTGGATCTCCAATTTCCTAACTGGGAGACCACAGGCAGTAAGGATGGGTGGACATGTCTCAGCCTCCTTCACTCTCAGCACTTGAGCCCCACAGGGTTGTGTTCTGAGCCCTCTACTGTACTCTTTGTACACACACGACTGCGTAGCCACTACCAACTCCACCACCATCATCAAGTTTGCTGATGACACCGTCATGGTGGGCTTGATCACTGACAACGATGAGACGGCCTACCTAAAGGAGATCTGGTGCCAGACGAACAACCTCCTTCTAAACGTCAGCAAGACAAAGGAGTTGATAGTGGACTTCAGCACAAAGCAGAAGAGGAACTACCAGATCCCCGTCATCAACAATAGCCCAGTGGAGAGAGTGGACAGCTTCCGTTACCTCGGTGTACACATCAAGCAGGACCTGTCATGGTCCTGTCACATCAACACCATGGTGAAGAAGGCCCGACAGCGCCTCTACCACCTCAGACGCCTGAGAGACTTCTACTTCTACTCTTGCACCATAGAGAGCATCCTGACGGGAAACATAACGACCTGGTTCGGGAACAGCACCATGCAGGACAGGTGAACTCTTCAGAGGGTGGTGCGATCAGCTGAGCGCATCATCCACACAGAGCTCCCTGACCTGCACTCGATCTACAGCAAGCGGTGCTGGACCAAGGCCAGGAAGATCACGAAGGACCTCAGCCACCCCAGCAATGGACTGTTCTCTCTGTTGAGGTCAGGAAAGCGCTTCCGCTCCCTGAAGGCCAACACAGAGAGACTGAGGAGGAGCTTCTTCCCGCAGGCGATACAGTCTCTTAATCAGTACGCCACACAGTACTAATCCATTTTGCACATCCACACATGCTTCTGCACTCACTCAGAACATTCAGGACATTCAGGTCATTTGCTCACTAGTCCTCACTGCACACCTGCTCACTCATGGACATTATGCACACAAGCCACTTTAACATGTCACTTTACTGCATATTTGCACACCCCTGGACATTCCGTTCCTTATGTTCACTCCATTCGAATATTTTTTATTTGTACAGTTAGGTTTTTCTCACTTTCTTATAATTTCCTTATATCTTCCTTTAATGTATATACAGACATTTTATATTTTATTTTATTCTTCTTAGTCAAATTTTACTTATATATATATTTCTCAAATTTACTTTTGTTTTAATATTTATTTTCTATATAGATATTCTTTCTTATTCCTTCTTAGATAAATAACTTTTTTGTTTTTTGTTTCTTCCTTGTTCTAAGGTCAGGGCAGTTGCCTAAGCATTTCACTGCATATCATACTGTGTATGATTGTGTATGTGACAAACAAAATTTGAATTTGTATTTGAATTTTTAATTAGAGTTTTAACATTTTTCACTTAGTCGTATTTCGGGAAGTTGGTTAAAATTAACTAAAATTCAGTTCATTATATTGCCTATTCTGTGCTGTCACTCTGTATTTTTATATATATATATATATATATATATATATATATATATATATATATATATATATATATATATATATATATATATATATACACACATAATATATATATTTTATATATATATATATATATATATATATATATATATATATATAAACATTTTAAACATAATATACATTTTATAGATATATAAACAGCTTAACAAATAATGGCTGAAATGCTTACTTTCTGATGTAGGCGATAGTGAAGTGATCGGTCAGACAGCCAGGGATGTTTCAGTGACTGAGATGCACTCATTCGCCAACTGCATATAACACAAATGTTAATCTGTAAGCAATTCTCATGGTTAAAGTGAACACATGGATGGTCACACAAACCACTTTACCTTTTGCTCTTTACAAGTAGGCGCACAATAAAATCTTTGGCTTCATCAGAGATATCTGCAAATTCAACCTCTTCAAAGTTCCACTTACATTCCAGGATGTTATTCAGTGTCTCATTGTCATCCTCACCCAGAAAAGGAGAGAGACCACTTAGCCTATAGGTGTAAGCAATAAGAATAGATTTGAGAAAACTATCCATTGCAAAACTATCCATTGCACAAGGTCAATCTTTTGACTCATGCCAAATGATAAATAAATTAATCCCAATTTTAGACAAGTACACACCAGCATGGCATTTGTGAGCTTTTGTAAAGTGGACACATGCTTTATACCATAGGTTTAATTAATAAATTAATATTAATATACATGAAATCTTCTTATAAGCCTTAGAAAGAGTAATAGACCCCATAAGAAATTTACTATGGTAAACATAATATACCACTTATCAGTGAGCCTCATTGGTAAAAAAAAAAAAAGGCTTCAATTTGCTAGAGAGTATAAATAATAAACTGTGAAACTATAAATTAAAAAAAAAAAGGATAAATCAGATAACTGTCAGATCAGATAAGGGCTTTATGCCTGAATATATTTTCCTCTTGTTTCATTCCTGTCTCATAATGTTAATCCAATTGCCTTGTTTTTTTCCTCCCCTTATGTTGTATTCTTCCTTTTTTCCAGTCTGGGTGATGACATTTTATAATTTTTTGCTGGTGGAAGATGTATACATAGCTTTAACCACTAGAAAAAGAGACTCACAGCATGTAGGTAATGACTCCTAAGCTCCACATGTCTGTTGGGAAGGACACAAACTCATAGTTGATCACCTCAGGTGCAAGAAACTCAGGGGTGCCAAAATTTACTTTGAGTTTCTCTCTTGGTTTATATCTGGTGATGGAAAAGAATTAGAACATAAACGATAAGAGAGAACGATAGATCTGAAAAGGTTCAACCACTAACCAATAATTCCAGTTCTGCACTAACCTTCTGGCCAGTCCAAAGTCAATTATCTTGATTTTATTAGTTTCTCGACTCACACACAGTATATTTTCCGGCTGTAAAAAATTATATATTTAAATTTGCTTATTTATAACTTGTGTATGAAAGTTTGTGTATGAATCAAGGGTTACCTTTAAGTCAAGGTGTAATATGTACATCTTGTGCATGTATTGGAGGCCCTCTGTGATCTGTCTGATTAGCAGCACTGTGTCCAGTTCAGTCAAATTGTAATTCTCATCAATGATGCGGTCAAATAATTCTCCTCCCTCGACACTGAGATCACACACAAACACACACACCACACACACACACACACACACACACACACACACACACACACACACACACACACACACACACACACACATGTAAAGTATATGAATGCACATAGGTAAATGTGAGCATAGAAATCTAAACATATCATGTGACTTTATTCACTTACTACTCCATGACGAGAGTGATATCATTGCGAGACTCATAAGCAGCATAGAGTTGGATGAGGCTAGAATGGTTCAGCTGGTTCATAACCTCAATCTCACTGTTTACCCCCTCCTGACAAGGCAATAAATACAAACATCATAGTAAATACATCAATCAGAATATATAGAAAAGTGTATCGAGGGCTCTAATTTCTTTTATGATTTTATTTATTTATTAACTAAAAAAGTGATTGCTGAAAGTGATTTACCTTCTCCTTCTGGGTCCTGGTTTTGATGATCTTTGCTGCCAGTGTGAGGCCAGAAGAATTCTCCACACACTTATGAACCATTCCAAAGCGCCCACTACAAAAAATCAAACAGATTTTGCCAATTGAAGACAAATATTTAACAAAGGACTTTTATTTTAAAATATTATGCCTTTTTTTTTTTCAGTTATGCCTTTCCTATTTAAATATCATGCTTGATACATCAGGTACCATGGCACTCTAAAATAAAGCAGGCTAGGGAGTTAAAGCTAGGTGTGAAAGATGTAGTCCTAGCTACCCTCTTGGTCTTTATTTTCATCACAGTAAAAAGAAAATGTTACTGTGTGATACAAGAGATCTATAAGTGTGTAAGATCTCTCTCTCTCTCTCTCTCTCTCTCTCTCTCTCTCTCTCCACAAAGAAAATATATTTCTCTGTGTATTAACTGTCAATATATTAAATGATTTAGTGTTCTGATCTACTACCAAATTGAAAAGATTTTATAATGTTAATATTCCTCGTCGCTACACTAACTGATACTAACTAATAATTAACAGAAAAAAATCCATATTCAAAAATATATTCTCAATATACAGAATAATATATTGTATTGATATATTACAATACATTGAAAAATACATAAGGAATTGCCTCTACTCATATATTGAGAAATACAGTATATTAAAATATATTCAAATGTATCTTAATTTATGTAATTTTATATTCAACAATATACTTCATAATATATTGAATTTGATTTCTTATATATATATATATATATATTTTTTACAATATGCTTACATGTTTATGTAGTTTGAACAAAATAGACTTTAATTAATTAATCAGAGAACACTGAAGAAGTAAAAGTGTGTGTGTATAATTCTTAAACATGCAAGTTCAGAATTCAATAGTTCAAAAGTTCAATATTGTTTCAATACAACAATTATAAGTATATATATAATGTTTTTTGTCTTCATTGTAATACATTCAGTATATCCATGGTCCTTTTATATATTGCAATACATTAATAAATATAAGTACTAGTTTCCTATCTATATGGAAAGTATTATTTAATATATTGCATTATATTTTTTTCCATAAGGGTCTCTTTCTTGCCCTCACTCTCTCACACATTTACAGTACACTCTGTCTCCTGATGTCACTTCTATGTTATTTGCGCCTGGGTTTTGTATGCTATTGGTTCTACACCTGCACGTCTGCTATAAGCTCTTGTGATTTTATCTTACACAACAAGACAATCCTATTCTTGTAACAGCAGGATCATTCTTATACAAAGGCCAGCAGTGTACAGCACTGTGCACATGGTCAATTAAAAAGATGTTTTCACCGGCAGTTGAACAACATGATTAATTAAATTTTATGCATGGTGTACAAGGCAGTTGATGATTATATCTGTTTCTAGTTGTGTGCTATGAATATAAAGGAAAATATCTTTGTAAGAATATTCATAAAACCTTTGCCTTGGTTTCCAGTAAAGAAGCAATACAGAAAGTCATACAAAAGCATCGCACAAATCCCATCTGGGAATTTCCTAAGTAAGAACTTCTGTGCTTTCTGGCAAAATCAAAACAAACCCTGAATGCTGAAAATGGTAACAGAAGCAAAGTTAAGAAATTCTTGGCCACAGAAAAGCATCACAGAATCCTGCATCAGCAAAGATACTTTGGAATAGAATTATAACTATAATTTCTGTGGTGCAATTTGTTTAGTATCCAAGAGTGTTTGCTGCTCCAGGATTCTCTAAATGCACTTTTGTAGCCAAGGATTTCTTGGCCTGCTGCTTACACTGTCTAAAATAGACAACACTGCCATCTATCCAGAGCTATATTAGGATAAAGAAAGAAAAATAAAGGAAAACAGGTAGATGAATGAAAAAGAAGAAAGAAAGTAACAGCTCACAATAAAACTTAATACCAGGTCATAAATAAGAAAAATGTAGACGCCAAGGCAAATCCAGCCCTGCGCTAAGAATAACGTGGCACCTTGTTATCATTTTTCAGGAGCAGAGTCAGAGAGAAATTATTTATAAGAGCTTTCACTGCTGTCTAGACCCTGTGGTATGACTCCACCCAACATGACCTACAGTGCTAGGTTTGTAGCCTCAGGTGCAGAATTAACGATGGATTAAAAAGACAAAAACCAAAAAAAAAAAACATTGTTCACCATATATGACCCGTCATTTCAAGTCAGGTGTTTAATTTTGTATGTGATAGCCAATTGTTTAAGAGGGTTTTAATCCTAAATACTATTTTAAAGCACCTACTCCAGTTAAAATCGATAAAACCTTGCTGCTGGTGAAGTTATTATTGGGGGAGCAGGGATTTCCTGGTGTTAAAATGAGGCTCATGTTTTCATCTTTCTTACTATGTCACTGAATCCTCATTTAAATAAAATAGGATTTTAACAGGAGTGCTTCTCGTAGACAAATTTGCACTGGCCATATCTCAGCAACCAGACATAGACACAGTAATTAATGTTGTAATAAAATGAAACTTATTGAACTAGGAATCTGAAAAAATGCCTAACTTAAATGTCCTAAAATGCGACTAATACCCAACTTTATGTGATGTATCACATACTGTATAAATGACTCCATACATACAGCTATCATTTTATAATATATGGTCTTTTTGATATTCTCACCCTCCAAGCACTTCCTGTCTATTGATGGTGTAATAGGTAGCTATCTGTTGAGTTTTAGTTGTCACCACACGGTGTTCAAAAGGTGCTGGAGGAGGTGGTGAGCAATCTGGAAGACAGAGCAAAAAGGAGAAATAAGAGAACCGTCCAAATAAAAGTTCTAGGTCATTGTATTGTAGCATGTTGTACCTATCATGTACTCTTCAGGCGCTGAATCTACTTTTTGCCTCTCGTCTTCAGGTTTCTCTGGTTCCACTTCTGATGCTCCCTCATGTTTCTTTTCTTCCTCACTTTTTTCCACCTCCTCTGATCGTTCCTCCACTCTGCTTTTTTTGAGATCATCTTTTTCCAGATTCTCAACTCGTCTCTTAGCGCTCAGGATTAACTCCATGTGTTCATTATTGCTAGACAAATACACAACACCCATGCATTAAAACCATGTTAATGGATTGCATTTCATAATTTTATTGGAAACAGTACTTTTTTCCCCCCCATATACTGGGTTTCACCGCAAAATGAGATAAATCCATTCTGGCAGTTTTGGGGAAAACCCTTGCCTTGAGTAAATCCTTGAGTATTTAAAAGTAACATACAGTTAATTATATCAAATTGTTTTGGTCACATCAATATAATTTTTCTGTTCCATTTTTATTATTATTATTTTCACAAAAAGTTATATATATTGTTCACTTGCGCATTTAGCCAAAAACTTGTTTAATAAAGGTTATATTATTATATATAGAATATATGTAGAAAATGATGTTTTACAGTGAAGCCCATCACATAGCATCATCAGTTCTCCTAAATACAATATTTAATTAGGAATGTTTCAGTACCTCTCCTGACTGACATCGTGGTCTTGCCTAACCTCCCAGGTTGATAGGAGTAAAGATGGCACCTTGGGAACACTCCAGTCATGATCTGTTTCTGTTCTCTGATTTCCATCCTCTTTGTTTGTCTCCACATTCTCATTCAGTCTGGAGTCTATGACAGTATTCTTTTCCTCCTTACTGACCTCTTTTTCTTTCGGTGGTTGCAGCTTTTCTTTATCACTCTTCTTCTCAGTTTGTGCATTTTTTCCATCTTGGATAAAGTCCAGAAGTCCTGTATCACTAGCATCGGCTTCAGAATTGCTATGGGAATGTCTGTTGTTCTGTTGATTAAGAATTTGTACCTTTTCCAAGTCATCCTGGGCTCCACCTTACAAGAAATAAAAACACAAAGTTTATTTGCTGTTGTTTTAAAATCCAGTTATCAGGTAATACTTTTGTGCTTTAAATTAATGGTGATGCCAGACTTGTTATAGTCAGTGCCTTTAGATTTTTGCAACAATTAAATAATAAATTTGCAAACAACATGCATGCATTTTGGAGACATACCAGTGACACATAGCATTAGGGTTTGCAGTTACCTGTTACATCTGGAGATTTTGTCTTTTGTGGTTTCAACACCTTTAAGCAAACATTAGGCTTCTCCTTGCATTCCTTTTCTCTCAGCTGCATATGGGTAAAGAAAAGAGAGAGGAACCAACTAACTTTAATATATGGAAACTTTAAAAGCTATCATGTTTTCACCAATAAACTGCATACAAGGCATTTGTAATGTAGATGGTTTGCAGTATAAATTCTACTTCAGTAATTTTTAAAATGATATCATGAAAATTATACTGCAAAAACAAAAAATATATATATTTTATTTCTTTTGCTTTTTATAACAAATTAAAAGACCAATGACTAAATTACAAAAAAAAAAAAAAAAAAAAGAAATAAATAGAACAGCGTGTCTGTTAAAATAGCTGTTAGGTAACATCAGTTTAGATTTTTTTACATTTCACATATATTTTCTGCCTTTAATATTAGTTATTAATATTATTACTTTAGTATTAGATATCTTTCATAAACTATATAACCTGTCAAACTGTAAAAAAAAAAAAAAAGTATTGTAAAAATGTATCTCGATTTGGATTCCAAATTGAAAGCTCTAGAACTGGACACACATATACTGTAATAGTGAGAAATACCCATGATGAATAAAGCTCTTCTGAATACACCAATGAGCTATAATGTTAAAAACATAAAATTTAAACCTCCTACGTTTGCATTCCCTTTGGGGCCTCCTTAGATTGGAATTGTTTGTCTAGTGCATCCCATCGGTGCTCTGTCGTAATTGGATCTGGGGGGTTTGGAGTCTGGGTGTGCAGACATGAACCCTTGCCTCCTGGGCCCCATGCACAGTGGACTGGGGTGGTGTTCTGGTGCCTCTCTACCATGGTCAACATAGACTTTTTTTTGGTTATTTTTGTTGCATTGGACTATTTGTGGGGTTGGACCAGATGGGCTGGTCCCCACAGGCATAGGTCAGACTTGGGTGCCCATGCTGCTCGCATCAGTTTGCTGGTAGAGATGGTACTAAACCATATAGTTGGTGGTCTGATGTTATGACTGATCAGTGTCCTTGACTGTCCTGAACTAAAGAATGTTGATTAATTCCCTATTACAGACCTAACATCTATATAGTTGTCTTCTGTCTGCTGCTGACTGGCCTCTATAGAAGCAGACCATGCGAGGCTCCTGAGCCATACCTACCATGAAGAGAAATTCTCCAGAAGAACATATTTCTTACTCAGATTAAGATGCTCACCAACTCGTCCACACCAATTCACTAGTCTTCAGTAATTATTCAAATCTTTGGTTAAAATCTATGTACATGTGCATGCATGTGTTGTTTATGGGTCTAGGTGTATGCTTTGGTGTGTGTGTGTGTGTGTGTGTGTGTGTGTGTGTGTGTGTGTGTGTGTGTGTGTGTGTGTGTGTGTGTGTGTGCGCGCGCTACACTGGATGTATTTCTTACTCATGACAGGACCCAAGTCCTGCTGCTAAGCACACACAAGTGAACATCAGAGAACTTGATCGGGTGTGTGACAGAGCCAAGTAAATAAACCTTTGACGTAGACAACTTGGATGAAATTCAGGATGTTTACTTACATGAGCGTGTATGACATTAATCTATTGAACCTTCTCATCCTTATAGAATAGACCTTATGTTTTACTTAATCATAGGGCCTAATATATATTCATAACTTGAATGCAAAATGTAATGTCTTCTGCCTGTTTGCATGACTTTGTTTAAAAAAAAAAGAGAGAGAGAATAGGGTGGGGTTAGTACTGGCATATTTTCTGCTAACCAAAACGCCCTTGGTCATTTATAGTCAGAAACCATGTGTGTGGTTTTTTATTTTATTTATTTTTTTTTTTTTATGAGATCAGGTTTACATGGTATTACTATATTCATGCTTTGAATATATAACATAGTGTGAAGATGCACATGGTGTTTGTCTGTCATTTCCACAGCTGTACAAGGGGCTTTACTTTGATCTTCCCAGATTTAGAAACAGACCAGACAATAAACACCCCTCATGCTATAATGTAACTTAATAGCCTGAATTAGTAAAGTACCAAAAAGACCACACAGTGATCTTATAATAGCATGGACAACATGTACCATTTAGTGCCTGCACTCTGAACATGTTGTTATATGTATGAAAAAAGTGCATTATTTTCCTTCAACAAAATGTCATGTTATTTTATTCCTTACATAATGCGCTATTTATTTATTTATTTATTTATTTATTCATTTATTTATTTATCAATGAGTATGCTGTGGTTTTTAAATGTTTCTAGATACATTTAAGGTTATGGGACATCCATGAGACAAAGTTGGGTCCTGTTTGTACTTAAATTAACAGAGGTCAGAGGCGACTACTGTGGGTTCAAGCCAGACTGGTTCAATATCACAAGATGTCTAGAGTAATCCATAAAAAGCTGTTTACAACCATGGCCCAGAAAACATTTATCTAGACAAAAATATTAGAAATTAATTATAATTTTAAATGACCAAGTACTGATTAACCATTGGAGGGCAGCAGATACTGTACTGTATGTATACACACACACACACACACACACACACACACACACACACACACACACACACACACACACACACACACACACACACACACACACACACAATTCCATGACACCCTATAAACTTGGTGTGGAACTTAATAACTCTTTAACTACTTGTAATGACTCAGTGTCACTCAGGCACTCATTCACTGCTCCTCATGTAGGTTTAGGATTATTAGCATTTATGTCTGTGTGTATGTACAGTAACAGAAGAAGAATGGCGGTCTCAAGTATTCAAGTATGTATATGTATGCATTTATTTGCCAATCAAGACCTTATCGTATGTCGTTATAATTATTAAAAAAAAAAAAAATATATATATATATATATATATATATATATATATAGCTATCTAGCTATCTGTCTACGGTGTATATATATATATATATATATATATATATATATATATATATATATATATATATATACACACAGTAGACAGATAGCTAGATAGCTAGATAGATGGATAGCTGGAGAGAGTGAAGGTGGTAGATTTAAAGAATGTGAATGTTTGTATAGGGTGGCCTAAGGTCCAAACGAGTCTCCAGAGAGTCCAAGTGCTATTTTAATGTTTGAGAGGGTAGAAGAAGGTAACTAAATATCTTTCCATGCTCAACCCTCCTTTCTTTTCTCTCTCAACACATCTTACTGGTCTCAATTTATTTTGCGTAATTGATACGGCACTGACAGGCCCTACCGCTTCTGTGCTAAACACACAGTGGGCATGTGTGGAGCTGGAGTGGAAACCTACGAGCTAACGTCGGGGGGAGGAGGGGGGGTCCCAGGGAAACTCTGGCAAACACTTGCCTAATGATGAAAGTACCTGGCACCTGGCACATGAGTGGTGATCACATCACCACTGTGTGACCACTCCTGCTAATATTTTTTCCCAGAAATTATGTGAATGTGATTTTATTGGATTGCAGATTGTTAATAGTCTTCAAGAGCTGAACAGTTTGTTTTAGTTTAATAAAAATTTTGACCTGCTCAAAATTCACACCTCCAAGGTTGAGGGATCGATTCCTGTCCTGGGTGTGTGTGCATGGAGTTTGTATGTTCTCCCCATGCTCTGTAGGTTTCCTCGGGGTACTCTGGTTTCCTCCCACAATCCAGAGACATGCAAATTAGGTTAATTGGCATTCCCAAATTGCTCATAGTCTATGTGTATGTGTGTGCGCATGCACCCTGGCATGGATTGTCCAGAGTGTATCCCGCCTCATGCCCAAAGCCTCCTGGGATAAGCTTCAGGCCCTCCGTGACCCTGTACAGAGTAACCGGCATAGAAGATGAACGAATGGACAGTTTTAATTGCGTTTTATTTATTTTTAAAATAATTTTCTTCTTCTCCTTCTTCCTCTTGTAATAATAATAATAATAATAATAATAATAAATAAATTATAATAATGATAATGATAATGATAATAATCTTGAATCTCATTCATTAAATCATAAAAATATAATTTATATAATTGTATATGTATTATGTATTTGTTTGTTTGTTTGTTTTCATTAGCTTTTACATATATAGTATATGTAACATATGCAACTGGCAGAGTGAATAATGTGTACTCTTATTTTAAGTTTTATTTTCTTATTTTATTTACAGAAGAGCTTTTCACATTTATCTGTGCCTTTATATGTTCGAATAAATGCAAAGATAAATGTGAAAAAGTTCTTCTGTTGATTGAAAGATCAACAATAAATTTCTGGGATGGTAATTTAATTATTATAATTATAATATATGACGACTTATCATCTTTATTATTAGATATAATTCTTTTTAGTACTAACAAACTATTTAACAACCATTAAGCTATATTTTCAGTATATTATACATGCTTGCAATTAACCTGGTAGCAATGCATCTGCCTGAGCCTTTCTGGAGGATTCAACCAACAGGATTCAACTACGTTCAAATAACTGAAAGGTATAACACAGGGCCACCTGCTTCTGACAGTCAACAGTATGAGACATGTGCTCAGCATTTCTGATGATCCTATTCCACCTGAGCATGATGTTCTCCATATACATCGGGCTCATAATTTACAGGGCATGACAGACCCTAAACCAACCATGGCTTCTTTTTAATTAACCTCACTTGATATATTCACAGCATAGACTGATTTAAAACTTCTCATCAAATATCCCAAGAGCTATGAATAACCAAATGTCTCCATATCCATTGTAAAACATACATTTAAATATATACTGTATACTAAAACTAGCTTTCTACTGCAACCCATAACATAGTGTCTTGTGTCAGCCAGTTTAGCAGTTAAAGTTTGACAACATGGAAATACTGATTATTACAAAATACAAAAATAAACAAAAAATATTTCAAAGTAGTCTATTTCCAGATATTATTATGGTCTTTTTTGGCAGTCTAATTGGTTGTTGCTACTATGTAATAGTTTGGAGTCATTTTTGGCAGGCTAACAGACTTGACAAGGTACAGTACCAACAAATGACAATCTTTTTCTCATTGAAATAAAAGAAATAATGATGGGTTGTTCATTTCTGTGTATGGTGGCTGTAAGTGTAAAATGTAAAAAAAAAAAAAAAAAAAAAAAAAAAAAAAATATATATATATATATATATATATATATAATGCCATATTATGTATATTCTGTACTGTCTTTCATTGTTTTAGACTCTTAATGTTGATTAATAGATCTCATGGACACCAGCTTTATTCCTGTATATGTTTATTTCTTTCATGCTGTTGTTTAACAATGAATTTCAGCTTCAAATCATGTTTTTCCCTAAAAAAATCTATACATATAATAAAACTGTAAAGTTGGTGTGTCTGCACATTGAAAATATTTGTGAAAAAAAATAATTTGAGGGGACGTAAGATGAGTAATAGAACAGATCAAGATGGCTTTTGTCTGTCTGTTTGTGCACGCATCACGTGTACAGTAACACAAAAACATTTTTGTTCATTCCAAAATTCAACAAATGGCGTTGTACATTTCTTAAAATGCATGTGCAATTTAATTCCATGCGAACAAAGTCGTGGACACATCTAGTTCTTAATATATGTTTTTTTTTTATATGGTCTGCCTTACCTTGTTCACACACAGGTAGTCCCCGACTTATGAACATTTGAGTTACGATTTTCCGCAAATACTAACAGACCATGGTTCTACTTCTGGTTCAATCACGGAAGTAGCTCACTTGTATTGTGCAAAAAATAGACACTGCAGTGCACCAGATACCAATATTTA
>JAAGKR010006915.1:0-40111 GCA_011419295.1 Clarias macrocephalus
TCGCTCTCTCTCTCTCTCTCTCTCTCTCTCTCGCTCTCTCTCTGTCTCTCGCTCTCTCTCTCTCTCTCTCTCTCTCTCGCTCTCTCTCTCTCTCTCTCTCTCTCTCTCTCTCTCTCATTCTTTGTCTCTATTTTTCTCTCGCTCTACCTCTCAGCCTCTATCACTGTCTCTCTTTTTGCCTCTATGTCTCGACTTCTCTCTCCGTCTTTCTTTTTCTGTCCCCCGCATATCAGTTTCTTTTTCTGTTTCTCTCTTCATTTATTTTAACTCTCTCTCTCGATTTCTGTTTTCCTCTAGTTTTGCCTCTATTTTTCTGTCTCTCTGACTGCTGACTCGCTCTTTTTCTGTATCTGTCTCTCTGTTTCTATCTGACTCTCTCCTTCTCTCACTTAATTAATTGTAATTCCCTCTCTCTTCCTGAGAATTTCTCTTCCTGTCTTCTTCTTTCTGTGTGATCTATCTGTTTTCTTTCTGTTCTGTGCCTCTGTCTGACTCTGGATCTCTGTTTCTCTCTCTCTCTCTCTCTCTCTCTGTCTCTCACTATTTCTCTGTCTGTCTTTGTCTCTCGCTCTTTCTTAATTCATTTTAATTCTCTCTCTTGAATGTCTCTCTCTTTCTCTCACTCTCCACTACTTAGTTTCTTCCAAACCAGTACGATCCAGCCAGAGGGATGATGGGAAACGGGTCTCATAATATAATAATCGGGGCAGGACAAAGTTTGCGGGGGGAAAATGGTCGGAGCGGCTCATGACGCTGGCTCCAGTTTTAATAACGTCTTTTTTTTCCCCCTATTTGTTAAGCGTCCTTGTTTGCAAAGATTTCCTGCGGCATCAAAGACAATTTACTCGCTGCCATGGCGCACATTTAAATACACCCTTAATAACCAGGAAGAAGCTCATTTAGTCCGAACCCCACATGGCGCAGAGCCGCCTTACAGCGTCCGTCGGCGTTAATTACGGAAGATGATGCGCGGCTTTCGTTGCAGACGGTTTCGCATTTCGGAGCCTTCGTGCCACAGACCACGCACGTGTCGTCATTGTGTGCGTGCCACTGAGCCGTGATTATCAAAGCAGGAGCTGAAGCGGAAAAACAAAACAAAAAAACATACATTTCACGTATCAACAGCGTGATTATTCGGATCGCAGGGCTAGTCCTCATGCCAGCAGGCTAATATCCACCTTAAATCCAGAATCGAAAGTCATATATGAGTCAATCATATAAGAATAACACGTGAAAAACACACGCAGGTGTGAACGATGAGGAATCACGAAGGACTCACATGAGACAGGTACAGTCTTGGGATGAATCACTTAAAAAAAAAAAAGATCATGTGGAAAGAAATGAATCATTTGCGAAGTAGCTGAGAAATGGGGGAAGAAATCGCACGTGAAAAACAAATCACGTGAATGATTTGGAGAACAACTTGCAAAAGAAGTGAAGGAGTCAGATGGAAATAAAAGAAAAGTATGGAAGAAAGTCACAGGTGAAAAAAAAAAAGATTCATATGAAAGCCCCACATAGGAATGTCGCACGGTTATGTTGTGAGTATTCACGTGACGTTCACGTGACTCTTCTATAAAAGTAGGGTTGTAAAAAAAACAAACAGAACTAAATGCATATTTATATTGAAATCCAAATCAGTATACTCAGTACCGCTCTGTGTGTGTGTGTGTGTGTGTGTGTGTGTGTGTGTGTGTGAGTGTGTAGGACTGGAATCATGAATATACATTTAATACATATCCACCCATCATGACAAGTCATTCAATCTTTCTGGATTTTTAAAAAATGACTTTTAAATTACTCGTAATAAGCCAAATTCTATTTTAACACGCTTTCTTAATAAGCTCCGGGTTTGGAGAAGAACGAGGGAAGAGAAAGAAAAAGAAAGGACATAAGAGAGAGAGAGGGGGGGGGGCGTGGAAAGAAAGGAGGGATGAAGGATAATTTTTAATCTTGTTTAAACTTCAGCATTTGAATAATGGGTTATTGGAATGAAAGATGAACATTTGCCGGCGTAAATCATATTGCGGTGACTACGAGTAAATTTTTAGCCCTTTCATTAGCTCGGGCGTCGAAGGGAGAAAGAGAAGAAGAAGAGAGAGAGAGAGAGAGAGAGAGAGAGAGAGAGAGAGAGAGAGAAGGAGCTGTGGATTCTTGAGCCCGGCTGAGAAGAAAGGCAGAGATGAAATGTCCTCGGCGAATGATTAAGAAGCTTGAATGTCAGCTGGGCGTGCGGCTAAACATGTGCACGCTGCCTTGTGTTCATAATTGCCTCCCAGCAGGTTAAAGTATTCTTTTATGCTAAACCTTTTCCGCTTCCCATTTGTTCTCCACGTGAAATAGAAAATGACACGCAGAAAAACACTCGGGCTCCGTTTTTTCGGGGGGAGAGGAAGAAAAAAAAGAAACAACAACAACATAGCAGCGAGTGGCGCTCGTACTCTCAAAGCGCAGATCATTTTTCATGAATTTGCTGTTTTTTTTTCTTTAATATATCCATCTGTCAGCTTCAAATGGAAAATGAGAGCGAGAGAGAGAGAGAATCCAAGGAGGACAAATGTATGTTTGTGTGTGTGTGCATGCGTGTGTGTGTGTGTGTGTGTGTGTGAATAAAAAAAAAAAAAGAAGCTAATTCTGAGCAGAACAACATTCTCATCATCCCCAGAGCTGCGGTTTGATCTTTTTCTCCCTCCGTCTGGCCCCCGACACGCGACTGCTGTTTTGACAGGCCTTAAACTCCACCGATTCATTCGCACACGTCAACCTGCATCACGTCACACCGTCTGCACACACACACACACACACACACACAAAGTCAAGCACACACACACAAGGACAAGAAGAGCACTGCCAGATTCAAGTATTTCAGTTTTTTTATGTAGGATAAATTCTTGTATTTTTTTTATCCTACACATGATGCGAACTTTAAATCTTAAAGGTGTTGATTTACTTCCTGTGACGTCAGCTCTGATTTAAATCACATTTTTATACCTTGCAGAAGTGACTGAACTAAGAAAGGCTAAAGGCATCTTAATGCCTCATTGAGGCGTATTTTAAAGCTTTACGGAAGGAGCGTCAGTGTCAGTGTCAGTGTCAGTGTCAGACCTCCTTGACAATCTGAGTCTTATTTTAAATGTCTTATTAACTACAAGAGAGAGAGGAATAAAGAGAGGCTGAGAGTTGAGTAACATAAATACCAACAGGAGCTAACTGATTGCCTAAATTCAAACTAAAATCATTTTTGCTTTGTACGTAAAATAATTTTGTTATTTTATTTTAAAAAATGTTGAGAAATGACTATGTGTGTGTGTAGGAGTAATAAAACCTTTCAGGTTGCGCCGTTTTGGGAAAATGAATCAATATCAGGGTGATAACGCTAACCACTCAAGAGTTTTATGTAAATATCAGCAGGACACACACGTCCTTACGTCCTCACGCCCATCATCACAACATATAGCCACGTAGCTGCAGAATGTAATCGTAACTAATAGCACTAATTAAATAAATTATGACATTTTGCATAGCCAGAGGCAGCAAGAGTTGAGGTTAGGGATGAGATGAAAGGTGTGTGTGTGTGTGTGTGTGTGTGTGTGTGTGTGTGTGTGTGTGTGTGTGTGTGTGTAGATTTATTCAGAGTATTACAGAGTATCGTGGTATGACATATAAAAACCATTGATTAAGTTAATCAAAATTTTATCAAATGATTAAAGGTGCAGTTGGTATTATTTTTACTTGTTTTTAATGATTTACGAATCGCATCATTTCAACAAACCTTGTTTTGAAAGGAAACATGTGATTTACGATACATTCATGCAATAGAAAGATCTGTTTCTTTTTTTTTCTGCTCCTGTCTGACTTTTTTTTTCTGCCCCTTAAATCGATCACATCAGATGCTCAGATGTGCTTTTTCCTCTTAAAGGCAGCTCACTAAGCATGTGCCGTTTTGACTGTGAAGGTGGGAGTCGGTTGTAGGAAAACCTGGAAAGCTTGTCCATGTTTTTACTGGAAGGGATGTAAATATGACAAACTGCTGCTTTTATACCATTACAGTTATGCATTTGAAACTTTTGGTGAATTTGTAAAGTTTAAAGAGTTGATGCTGATGTAGAAGTGATTGCTGTTAGATTTAAACGAAATGACTCTCAATGTTTTAGGGACTGAAAAAAAACCCAGCGGATTCAAATTCCATCGCAACAAATTATATAGCAGAACGCTTTTCTAAAACAGTGCGATATAGATAATCTGTACATTCTTAATCTTACTTGCTCTAACAAGCAATTAAATATTATATTAATAAATAATAATAATAATAATAATAATAATAACAATGGCGGCAAAAATGATATTAAAACTCTCCCTCTAATGCAGGAGACTGGCTTTTTCGAGGAGCAAATTAAAAGCGGCTAATGATGTATTTGTTTGGGGATGAAATTTCATGTAAGAATGAACATCAAAATAGCTCACCATAGCTGTACATTTGTTTGTTTTGTAAACATTTAATAATCATATAACATTTTCTGTGAACCTCTTGTATCCTGAAGGTCTTCTTGTAGAGCTGATTCCTCAGATTGAGATCAAATGTTAGATTTAAATGTTTTTCTTCAAATTTATTATTATTATTATTATTATTATTATTATTATTATTATTATTTACATTACTTTTTTCCTTTTATTTATTTTTTATACTTTTTTTTTAGCAAGCCTAGATACAATGATGATGATGATCAATATCATGAAAGGCCTTTATTAATTATGAATAAATTTAAAATAATTTAAATTGTGATTAAAATCCCACATATTTTCTATTTTAATTACAAAATGATGGTGAAATGTGCCTACATTTTGTGTTTTACTTAGAGAAAAGTCTATAAAATCACACACACACACACACACACACACACACACACACACACACACACACACACACTAACCACACGCACAAGCACAGTGAGTGTAAGAGCAGCACTGTGTCATGTGGTGACCACAGCCGTGCTGTAGTTTTGCGAGACGAGGCCCTGTTCCTGTCACTCCTGCAATTTCTCACTTTCACACGTTCTCCCTTTTTCCCTACAGAGGAATTTTTCATCTTTGCTACCATGTAAAAAAACATTTTTGTTTGGTTAAAAGCTTGAACAAAAGCCTTGATAGCTATATATAGCTAGCAAGGCTGGAGAATAAACTGGAGAAAAATAGTTCTACTACTGAATCAGAAATACACATTCTCTCTTACGTAATACCGATAAAGTTCGTTTTTGATCAATTAGTTCAGGTGTGATGACGTCCCCAAGCCCCGCTTAAAGCTGTGGTTAGTAAAACCTTTTGCGAGAAATGAGTCGAGTTTAGTGAAAGTGAGGCTGTGCAGATCAGGTTGGACTTCCTGTTTTGGTTTAAACCGTTCCTACAGCTAGCAGTGTCGAAGTGCAAAAACGCTTTGGCGGAGTTTGTCGTCTAAATAAATACTTCAGTCACAATTTTTCACTCAGGTTAAAAGGAGAACCGTTTCAAGTCTGCAGCTGTATATGTACTGTAGACAAAAAACACATCAAAACACACACTGATTTTACATTAGCATCTGTATAACATAGAATCAAGAAAAAAAAAGGAAATAGGAAAAAAAAAACACTGGCTTAGGCTAAGTAAGAACAGCTTTATTGCTAATCTCTAATGTTAGCTAGCATAGCATTAACTCTAATGATACAGTACATACACACTAGCTAAATGCTCATATTTAACATGATAAGTACGAGCAGCTAGACCCCACACAATCTTTTTTTTATGTGTGTGTGTGTGCGTGTGTTTTCAGAAATAAGATGAGACACTGGGTGAAGGACAAACCTCATGTATTGATTTATAAAAGTCAAGCTACTGTAGCTAACACTAATTAGCTAACTAACTAGATATTTTTCTTTTTCTTTGCTAGTCTCTCAAATGTTAGCTAGAACAACATTTACAACTCTGATGATACATACACAATTGTAAAATGCTAATATTTAGCAGGATAAATTCTTATCAGGACAAATTTGTGGAAGTTTTATTCATTTATTTTTTCAAAAGTAGGAAGCAGAAGTCAAACAAATTATGTGAATGCAAAAGATTTAAAGCAAGCTAGCTAAAGCCAATGAGCAAGAGCTTTTGCTTTGCTAATGTCTCTTGCTAACACTAGCTAACACTAATGACATACTGTACGTACTTGCTGAATGCTAATAATTATCCAGACAAACACACAGCGGATTTAAGAACAGTTTAATTCTTTTTATTTAGTGATATTAAAGCTTGCTTGTCTTGTGTTACTTTTGTAAAAGTGACGTTATTAGCTGAGGAAAAAACTTTAAAGAAGCTATCTGAGGCCGAGTAGCTTCCTTTAATGCTAATCTCAAAAGTGTTAGCTAGCTATTTACTTTAGCACTTCTGTCCATAATAATATTTTCCTCCTGTGGAAAAGAAATGTCGCCAGGTTTATTCACGTATATAGCGTTGTTGCACTTTTTTTGTTTCTATATTGCCCACATATTCAGTTACATCATATCTCATCTCCTTAATGAATATTTAAAAGTGCACCATGCCGCGTAGGGCATCTATACCAGCTAGGAAATGCACGATTACGCCATTTTAATGCTGCTATAAAAGCAGACTTGGATGTAGTTAAAAGGCAAAACCCGTCCAGAGACATGCACAGATATTTAAAGCCCTCTGGCTTTGCTGGCGAATCGAGGCGACGTCTCAATCGAGGGGACATTTCTGCTTGTCTTTGTACCCCTGGATCTGTCTCTGAGCTCGACACGATCACAGAGAGAGAGCTCTTCAATAAATAATGATGCAACATGGAGTGAGAGAGAGAGAGAGAGAGAGAGAGAGATATTGAAAACATGTTTCTGTAATATGACACACATGCCTTTTTTTCCTCAATTAAAATTCACAAAGGCTTGATGGTGGTAGTGGTGGTGGTGGTGGTGGTAGGGGTAGGGGAGGGGGTTATGAACGGCTCGGGTGCCGAGGCCGTGCCAGAATCAATGCCTGCGGATCGTGTGGCGAGGTGAACGTGCGTTTGATTTAACGTGCTCTTTTTAGAGCCATTATTCCTGCTGGTCTTCTTGTTTTTTTGTTGTTTCAATAAAGCCGGGAGAGCTGGGACCAAGCAGGCGTTTTGAAGTGGTAATTGCCCACTTTTGTCTAGTTACCTGCTTTCCTCCCTCTCTCTCTCTCTCAACATAATAAAATTTTCCTTTCATTTACACCATAAAAAACACCCAGGATCGATTGTTAAGTGTTAAGACAGCCTATTTCTAACATTTCATAGTTTTACGCTATCAAAGAATTAACAAAGCATTAGAAAACATACAGCACCCAAAGAAGTGAAAAATTAAAGGACCATTTTGATGTAAGCTAACCATGTTTCTTCTTCTTTCTTTCTTTCTTTTAATGCTTTTTGAGAACGAAACGTCTTACATTTTCAATATTTATTGTGTTGTTGTTGTTGTTGCTGTTGATGTTGCTGTCGTCATCAGCTGAAAGATCTGAGGAAAAGCCGAAAATGGCTACATCATTGGTTTAGCTGTGATCATTGATGCGGTGATCAGCCCTGTCCGTCTGATATGATAAAGCTATGATGTACATAAAGGTGCCGGTTGTATTCGGAGTAGCGTGTGAGAATTACACAAAGGTACAGTAGGTAAAGAAAAGAGATAAAGGTGGAGAACTCGGGCTTTCACATGGCGGTGTAAATAAATGCAGTACAAGGTAACAGACTCATAATCATATACGGTGATAAGACTAGAGAGCGTGCAACCTGAGTGTGTGTGTTTGTGTGTATATGTATGATAGAAAATGAGTATGTGTTGCTGAATGCACACGGCTCAAAATCATCGTTCTTGCTAATCACTGTCCAGCCTCCACTCTCTCCCTCCCTCTCTCGTGCTCGGAGACGTCATCCTGCTAAGATCCGACGGCCTGCAGGAGTTACCTTCAGCGCAACGTGCTTTCATTCCTCCCCCCTGCGTGCCTAAGCTCTGAAATCCAGCAACGTGCCACTTTTTACTCCAGGCTACTTCACCCGCCTCCCTCCTGAGCTCTGTCCAGCAGCAGAAACAGAGAAAAGTGTGTGTGTGTGTGTGTGTGTGTGTGTGTGTGTGTGTGTGTGTGTGAGAGAGGCAAAGATTTGACGAAATACTTTTAGAGGCTAATGGAGCATAAAAAAAGAGAAGGCTGCATCCGTGTACTTCTTAGCATCTTCAAATCCCCCCCTCAGATTTTTGCCTCGTCGCTTGCCTCGGTTAATCACTTTCCATGCGCTCATTTAAATATTAAAATTTTCTTTAATCATCAAAGGCAGGGAGCCTCATGCATATTCATATCTTCAAGTCTCCCCCCCCACATCTCTCTCTCTCTCTCTCTCTCTCTCTCTCCCCCTCTCTCTCCACTTTCCCCCAGAATTACAGGTTCATTACCTCGCTCCAAAGCCAAACAGTCATTACCAAGAGCCAGCTTTTTAATTGCTGATGCCTGGCCGTCATCGGCGTAACGTTCAGATTTAAAGTTCCGGAAGAAGCCGAAACGCAAAGAAAGGCTTCAAGTTTTAAAAGAACTTAGCATTCATGTTGTACATTTTCATCGCTGTAGAGAAAACAGAACGGAGAGAGAGAGAGAGAGAGAGAGAGAGAGGGAGAAGGAGAGGGAGAGAAAAAAACCTGTTCTCTGGCTGGAGCTCTGAATATTTGTCAAGAGGCTTGACGAAAGTTGCATTTGCATAATGACTTTGTAGTTCTGCATTAATAAAATTTGCATATGAAGCCGTGTTAATTACTCCTGATCAGGCTTTTTTGCATTCATGCATGGTAATTTTCGGAGACTTGCGAGAATTGATGTCCTGGCGTCAGGGCTGTGATTGGTGGCGGTGGCGGTGCTGGTTGTGGAGGTGGTGTATGTGTGTGTGTGTGTGTGTGTGTGTGTGTGTGTGTAGTAGTGATGGTGGGGGTTATGAGGAGTGACAGAGGAGGGGTAGGGAGGAGATGCGATGGCGTCAGATGTAGCTCAGAGAAAGAGACGATGGCACATTTTGCGTGTTTCGCGAGCCGCTTTATTGTGCCTGCTCTCTCTCTCTCTCTCTCTCTCTCTCTCTCTCTCTCTCTCTCTCTCATACAACTCAAAAGCAGCTCCTGTAATTGGTGTGTGAAAAAAAGAGTGAGGGAATGAAGGAGTGATATTTAAAAAAAAAAAAATTGCATGTAATAAAAACTCATGTGAAAAATAGAATGAAAGAAAAAAAAAAAGAATGATAAAAAACACACGCTCAGTTTCCGTAAGGCAGGATGGCGCGATCGAAGGCGGGCGAATCGATAAGCGTGCAATTTGAAAATAGGACGACGGAAGATTTTTACAGAATGTCCTCGTCCTTCTTATTTTTTCTTCGGCTATTGTGCCACTTTTTTTAAGTTTCCCTTCTCATGAAGACAAAACATTCCCTGTACACGCTACACACATGCTTGTACCCTTCCACGAATGTCATACAGTATCTCACATTTTTCTTACGTATAGTGAGGATTGTTTAACCTCATCAATTTTGTACACCTTTAAGTGATGCTGGCGTTCCAATCCCAAACCCCTCCTGCCTTTTTTTTTTTTTTTTTTTTTGAGACCCTGCTGAGTTCAAGCGTTCGTCTATGGAATTTTGGCCTCTCACTTGTGGTTTGGCAAAAGCATCACACGGCACTCTGAGCGTGTGCGTGCGTGCGTATGCACGTGTGTATCCAATATGTGCCCACACTAGGACAAGCTTAATAGGTGTGTGTTTGGTGGTGTGGTGTGTCTCGCTACTTCTTCTTTCCCTGTTTCTCCTTTTCTTTTTTCCCCCAACTCAAACCAGCGCTCTCTTTCTCGTTTCGTCTAAGAATTAAACCCAGAACTTTAGAGCGGCGTGAAGAGTCTGGGGCCACGTCCAAAACAAAGCCATCTTTCTTTTTCTTTTTTCCCTTGCACAGACGCGCAGCACATGAGCACTCGAGTGCGCCCGTGACAGCTCTGGCACTCTGTTAGCCTTTTTTTTTTTTTTTTTTTTCGATGCCTGCACGTGTGTCATCAGTGTTGTGATAATTGCGGAGAAAAACGCACGGCACCTTTAAACCTTTAAAACGTCTGATCTATCAGCCAATTCTCATTGTATATTTCGAAAGTAGACGAACGGAGGCCGAGCACGCACCTCGTCTTTTCTTTCCTTGCTGTAAAAGAAAGGTTTCAGCTGCGTGCCCTTTGGATTAATGCACTGCACGTTCAGTGTTTAATTTTTCAAGAGGAAATGACAGCGAGTAAAACAAGTGATGCAGGAATGGATACTGTATATATACAGAGGGTGAGGACACAGGAACAGAGCTAGAGATGTCGAAAAAGGTTGCTAATACAGGATGTGTGTGTTAATTCGCATCAATCCTCAGGTTAGCATCTAGGGATTTGAACACTTGCTGTTATGGGAAAATAATCAATGATGCACAGGAACTGTCAGTTCTTGATTACGCTTCTTCGGCAGCATACATTTTGACCTTGCTGTCTTGACCTTGCTACAATTTTACCGATCTTCATGCCAAATTTGTCAAAATATGACTATTTTGTGACACTTCCAAACTTGTCTATTTCAAACGTCCCCTTGTTGAACACTTTCAAACAGGTTCAAAGCCGGTAACGAGTCGTCCTGCTGTAAATCTGGCGAGTTTTCAGTGGCGGCGAGGCATTAACACATCCCACATGAAGACATCAATCGGCCGCAGCGCCACTCTGCGGTACCGCCACGGCGGCGTTTCGGTCTCTCTCCACCGCGAGGCAGGGAATAAAGTTGTCACCGATTTGGGTTGTGAACACCAGCTCTCTGCGTGCGCTCATGGCTTCTGCCCTCGTCTTCATCATCTTCTTCCCCACTTTTTTATTGTCAGCAGACATGTAGTGCACTGCCGCACTTTCATAAAAAAAAAAACAACAACAACAACAACAACAAAAAAAAACAATTCAAGGGGGCTAATTCACTGCTATTAAATCCTCTTAAGGTTGAGCGATTCAGACTTTGCTTCGTTTTTCACCTGTCCTGCCAAAAAAGCCGTCTTTGCATAACTGGTTTGAAGGCTGAGCCGTGGCACGTTTGATACAGTAGCTCTGTCACCCTGACGCTGTTTGTTTAGCGAGCTGCTCGAGCAAGCATGCAGATTTGAATTTGTAAATCATAGGAGGAAAGGCTGCAGGAAGACTGGTAAGCCCTTTCCAGCAGGGCCTAGACGCCAGCCCTTCGATATACCTCGTTCCAAAGCGGCTTTGGCGAGGACGGATCACGGCCGCGGACAATGAAGCGCCTGTAGAAAGCAGTGGACAGGATAGGATTAGCAGGTTAGCGCGGGTTCCTCCTCGCTGCTAACACGCTCTCCTGGCTCCCCTGGGCTTTTTGACACAGTGTGGCGCAAGGAATTAGTCCAGCTCCCAGATTTAAACCTTCACCAGCTAATGGAGCCTCTAAAGCCCAGAGCATTTCCTTGCGAAGGAGTGTTGCCGACGGTTAAGTAGAAAGCATTGCCACTATTAGCTCGATACTAATTTTTCACTGTGTTAGCTCTGAGGATTAAGGATGCAGAGTTGGAACTATTCAGGAGAGGTGGGTTGAAGAATTAGAGCCCAATTACAAGCGACTGAGGGTTTGTTTGTCATCGAGGAAGGTGAAAAGTGTGGCGAGAGAGGAGAGGGGAAGATTTTCGGAGGGTGCTGGAGGGCGACGCAGCCTGACGAAGTGTGGGTTGATCCTCTTGTTTAGGGGGGCTTAAGGCTTCCCAATTTCACATGCTTCTGCGCAAACCCCAGACTCTGCTGGCAGTATTGATATTTGTCCTCTCTGGTCAATGCCTCCTTCTTTTTCTCACTCTTTTTTGCTTCTCTTGATCTTTCACTTCATTTAAAAAAACGTAGAGAACTCCAGGCCTGGTGTTTATGTGCGTGTGCGCGTGTGTGTTTATGTAGCAGCCCTGTAATCAGGCTTCTCCGGCACTAATTGCTCTTGCCTGTGGAGTATGTAGAACGTCGTTTCGAAGCTCATCCTGAAGACCGGGATCACTAGCTGGCACCGCTTGATCGTTCCTCGAGACGGCTCTGGTCCAACCCAGTTTTTTCGCCCTCCATCTCTAGCCTGCGCTTTTTATCTACGAGATTGTTTCCAAGCCATTTCCCCATCTTACCATCCTCCGAGGCCTCGTTTCTTTGGCCCCGTACACGCAGAGTTTAATGTTCCTCCCATCGTGAGGCAACATGTCAGCTCGGAGATGTTTTTTTTTTCTTTTTTTCTTCTATTTACCGGATGTGCAGAGCAGTCTGGGTGGTAGTAAAGCAAATTGTAGGAAAGCAGTAAAAGCAGATTGAGTTTCTCCTCATGGGTTCGGGTCTTTAGCGCGTTTACTGAAAACATCACCCTGGACTCGACAAACCCGTCAAATTATCCACCCCGAACGAACACAATCAGTGTAGCTTATTGATCTTTCGATGAAGCTGTGCAGGAAAAAAAAAAAAAAAGAAAAAAAAAACCCTTGAGGATTTTACTGTCTAAATAAAAATGGATTGAATTAGATTTCTGCTGTTACATAACAAATCAGTCGCAACAACGTTGGAGCGAAAAAAAAAAAAAAAAAGCAACCTGTTGGACATCCAATTTGTTAGATGTAAATTTCAGTGCTGGATTTTAGCCAGAAGGAGCCACAACAGTCGTCCCTCTGATCAGAAACTAGGACAATAAACGACTATTTGGCTCTCTCAAAGCCACCATAGAAACCTGTGGCTTAATCCAAGAAAATTGGCTGATGCTCAGAGAACAGAGAGGACTCGCTGTGTGTGTCTGAGGTATTAATGTCGCTGGCACAGATTCTCTGGTTCCCCTGGTTTCAATCTAACCTTTCGTTCATTTTCATTTCAAGCCACAATGGCATTAGAACAGTGAGTGCTGGATTAGGCAGTGTGTGTGTGCTCTTAATCCACTGTATTTGTTTTTCCATCATTTACAGCTGTGTGATTTCTCTCTTTCGCTCGCTCTCTCTGTTATAAAAGTCTGCAGTATTTTGACTAGTGTTTGCTCTACATCTATAATTTCACATTTCGAGTAAAGGACACCATTCGGACTTTCGCCGTCGGCGTCGTCTTGGCTACGTGCCTAAGCTGAAAGTGAGAGCTAGCACGAGAACCGGAGCTTCAAAGTCGTCTTCACCTCAGAGTCTCTCTACCTGTCTTTCTAATTCGGGCGGATATCTGAACAAGGCATCCCTCTCACGAGGAACCCAGAAATCAGGTATGATTCCCAGGGCCAAATGAGCATCATTAAAGCTAATCAGCAGCACAGAAACGGAGAGGAGCCACGTCATCAGATGACAGCGATACCAATCAACCTTGTTAGCTCCAGAGGTGTGAAATGAATATGATGCCTGTTAGCAAAATCAAGAGTTAGCGCTTGAGCAGGGATATTGCTTTCTGCTCTGCTCTCTCACATGCTATACTATCCTAATATCATCACGGAAACTGATCTTGATATTAAAAATCCAACAACGCCTTTCATATACCGCTCTCCTGTGTGGAGATGCTAACTCGGACCAAGGCCAACGAGTATAAAAAGTGGAGTTAATGGGTGGGATTTGGTTGTGGACTTTCCAGCGAGTCCTGGTGAACCCGAATTCAAGTGGTGCTCCAGTAGCATTGAGGTTGGGAGAACAATTTTTTTTGCAAAGCCACTGGGAAAGCCTTAGCTGGTGAATGACTGAGATGAAAATTTTAGCTAGGTAGCAAACACAGTGGCGACAGAAACTATTAGAAATACCTGATGGATTCCACAGTGTTTCCGGACTACATGGATTTCTTGGCACAGGTTCACAGACTACAGTCGTTCCTTCTCCCGAGACATCTGATTAGCCTTCTCAGCTAATTAACAACCCTTCCTGAGTCAATCTGAAAACTCTAAAATGTGCAAGGTCTTCCAGAACCATGGTGTGTGTGTGATGCGATAAGAATTTGTGAGCTTGGTTCTTTGAGAAACTTTTAACTTGTCATGCTGTAAGTTCCACAAGAAGTGGATCTTTTAATCATAGCGATAGCGGAAAGTCACAACGCAACCTCTTCCTGTCTAAAAAAAAAAAAAAAAAAAGAAAACCTTGCCCTCTTGGCTGGCTTGTCTCCTGTGCCATGTTTCTGAGAACACATCACAGGGACCTTTTATGGTGCCCACTTCTTTTTGTGAAGGGGATGTTGAATGCCCAGCTTTTTATAGTTACATTTAAAGGGAGTTGGATGCCTGGCGCAGCTGGGGCTCATTATGGTATACTCCATCCAAAAATGCACGTGTAATTAATTCGCTCACCCAGACACTCGCTACTCCCTCCCTCCTCACATCCAGGACCTCCAGTCTGCTAGCTAGCTGCACAAAGTCTTGGGCTCATACGTAGCTTGGACGGCACTCGGCTTGGAGCGATAACCTGACTTTTGGGGGGTGATGGACGGCACTCGCGCAAGCCTACCCTTAAGATGGGTGGCTAGCGTTCTGTACCCGTCTGGATCGCTGTTTAATTTCCGGTCGATGGGGTTTTAAAGCGGAGTGAATCATTTGAAACAATGTCCTTTGTGTGTCATGTTCTTCTCGGATGCTCGGTGTGCTGTGCCAAGCTCGAGCAGACTGCCGTACTGTAGCTCAGCGGCAGGGCTATCAGACAGAGAGAGGCCTTTTTAACTCCCTGGCGCATCGCTGCGTCCACTCGCTGATGTAAACCCACTCGAACGAGATGAATAGCTTATGCAATTTTGTGAAGTCCGTCCTGCAGTGAGGCAATGCCAGGAAACGCTTCTGTCTCTTGACAGTGACGTTTTTCCAGTTCTCTTACATTGTCTTGCTGCCCAATGGCTCGTGAGCGCACACGGTCTCCGTTTAAACCCTTTAATTCGCTAATGCCACAGGGTATTTAACACTTAATAATTTGACCCGTGCAGCAAATAAAGCGAAAAGAGTGCAGCTTAAAGCGACAGAATGGAAGGGAGGGATGAAACGTTGGACTGTACCGCTAAAGTTCTAAACTTACTAGTCATCTAAAATGCATATTGTTTCTTCTTCTTTACGTCTTTATGTATCTTACTATACTGTATACGTAGATGTCTAAAGCCCTTTACACCGGTCGTGCTGCAACCCCGGCCTCCCCGGAGCAGACAAAGCGAGTGAAGTGGAGTTTTTAGGCCCTTGAATGTAAGCGTTTGGAGCGGAGAACAAGAAGGAGGAGAAGGAGGAGGATGAGGAGGAGGAGGAGGAGGAGGAGGAGGAGGAGGGGTGTTGGTGGAAGAGCTCTGTTTCTTGCAAATGAAAACAGATTGGACTGGTTATAGAAGAGAGCCTGGTTTCAGTTAGACTGGAGACAGGCGTACTGTGTGAATGCCATACCCCCCACTACCACCACCACCCTCTCCTCCGTTTACAGCTTCTGACATGCTTTTTCCAGCGCTGCTTTCTGCTGCACTTTTTCTTTTTTGCTTCCCCTTTTTTTTCCCATCCCGGCTTTTCTCTCTCTTTTCTTTTTTTTTTTTTTTTTTTTTTGCCTGAGAATTAAACAGAAGTAAAGAGGCCTGCTCTTCTAATCTTTGTTATCACCTTTGAAATTTCTTTCGAGAAAAAGGCCGGAGTCACATACCGCGCAGAGATCGTTTCCGTGAGCGTTGTTTGATCGTCGGCCGCCATCACGTTAACACGGACGCCACCGAAGGTCAGCTTAAGCCTCCTGTCATAATCACCGCGTGAAGAAATGTTTTCTTTATCCTGACAAATAGAGGGCTTTGTTTATAGAGACCGTGAGCTGCGATTGCAGTTATTATTCTGTCGGGCAGAGTAGTAACCAGGCTGAGAGGATTCCATCAGGTAGACCTGAACCTATGCGCCCTTTTTTCCGACAATACGTCTGTATGAAAAAATCTGTGTTTTGTTTGCTAATTACAGCTCTATCGACCCCCCCCCCACCCCCCCACGAAGTTTCGTCTGGCTTGCTGGATCCTTGTTTTATTCAAAACCTCACACTCAAGGCACTTTAGCTTTGGTCTTTAATACATGTTTAGAAGCAGATTTCAAAGGAAATTAAGTGATTTCGCAATTAGCGTTATATTTCCTGCCTGGGCGCAGAGGCTGGCACCGTTATTAGCGTTTTCTATGCCTGATTTCATTTTACAGGTGGCTGTTAAATAAGGGCCTTTCACACCACACTCTGGCACGTTTGATGACGGGAAGCACTTCACACTTTTTTTTTTTTTTTTTTTGTGTGTAAAGTGGATGTACATCATGAAGCTCATGGTCCAGTCCAGCAGCCTTGGCTGTCCCTCTTCTCAGATGCGTCTTGCGTGCAATCAGAGCCTTATAAGGTCCGTTTGGAGCAGAGGTGCCCCCCTTCCCCACCCTCGTGTCTCTGGTTCCTCGCTTTAACCCTCATCTGGTCTGGATCTGCTCTTCCAGGCCACAGCCCGCACGGCTCGCTCTGTCTTCACAGTATAAACACACAAACCAGGGCCAGAATGCACGGACCTAGCTTTATCCCATACGCACTCACACGAGCCCCACACACACACACACACACACACACACACACACGGATGTTGACACTTTCCCCTCCTTTAAGTCCTTGGGATCAATTCAGAGGGACAGGTGCCAATAAGATGACAAACATCGAAGGCCTGCTGGTGGAGCTGGCTTTTGTTCTGTGCCGTGTTTTCTCCAGACACGTTTTATGTTTTTCTTTTTTTCTCCTTCTCTCTGTTTGATAGTAATGAAGAGTGCTTCAGCGGTAATAATACCACCCGGAGACCGAATGAGAAGTCTGCAGATTTATAGGATGACTGGACTCTTTTCTTTATTCCATCCTGTATATAGACCCGTATCTCACTCGTGCTCTCTCGCTCGCTTTTATATCTCCTGCAAACCGGCAACACTTTCAGCTGACTGCTGGGTAAATAACGTTGCCCAGCCTTGCCTGAGAACCTCATTTTTTATATTTTTTTTACTCCGAGGCAGGAGCAGCTTTACCGCGACTGCACAGAGGAATCCGCAAAGCAATCAGAGTGCAAAGAGAGGTTGCTGATTTCAGGAAGAGCTCGCTCCGACGGCTAGCTGCAGAGTATGACAATTTCAGACCGACGGGTCTACCCAGGAACGCAAAATATGTGTTATTTCAAAACAAAATGAAAAATTGAGGCTTGTTTTTTTTTTTTTTTTTTTTTATTGCTAGAGATGCTGCAGGTTTTATCATGAGCCCCCATGTTGCCAGTTCTGTTTGGCCAACAGAGCGCAGCTTTGTTACATCAGAGCGAGAGAGCCGAGCCAGGAAGGGGAGGAGAGACTCCAGCCGTATATACAGTACTCTGTATCCGTGCTCCCACTTGGCCCAGTCTACTTTGGACTGTCTTGCTGTCTAAAGGATGTTGGGAAGGGGGGGGGGGGGTGGGGGGGAGTGCGGTGCGGTGTTTTTGGGCCGGCCAAAAATCTGTTCATTCTTGTCTAGGCCATGCTTAAATTGCTCCCCAGATTATAGAGATTTCTTATTTAGATCGCAAACTGACATGATGACATCGTGGCACGACACCGTTGGCTGATTAGACGTTCTAGCATATGATAGTGTGAAAATGGTGCTGCTGGCTGAATGTCAATAAATCATGCAGATCACGAATATCAGAATGATCGCAAACTGTTATCATTTTCAAAACTACAAAATGCAAGTTGCAAAGACGGAATAATTTTGCTATACAATTTAACGCTCACTTCAGCAACTCAAGTCAGCAGTTACACGCCAGACTCCAAGATTAAAAAAGAAATTAAATAAATAAAAAAATCATAATTTTGCTAAGAAGACTAAAATGAAAAGTCGATCGAGCTACAACAATTCGATAAACAAGTGCCAGTTTTTTAAAAATTTTTTTACGTTAATCTGGCTCACGTGCGTTGTTTGTTTGAGGAATCCGTCCTGAAATCCGAAATGTGTCTCACCACCACCTTAGACTCCACGTTATTAGCGCCCTTTATGAGAAAAACTTTTTAATTATTACATGAGTCAGGAAAAGCACGATAAATTGAACAAGAACATGAAGCCGCGTTTTTTTTTTACAAGTGCTTGTTTTTGCCTCATGTTGCTTTTTTGCTCATATTCAGGGGCAGGTAAAGACCTGCAGGTGAGACTATGTGTGTGTGTGTGTGTGTGTGTGTGTGTGTGTGTGTGTGTGTGTGAGGAGGTATGGATAGGATTAGTGAAGAAAAAAGGCTACCCATATCCCTCCGTCTGTCCACTTCCTGTCTCCCTCCCGCATTTTCTGTCCAGACTGAGACTCTTAGGCTTGTCTGGCACTTTCACGTCTAATCTGTTTAATTTGTTAACATGAAACAGGCTTTTTAAATTTTTTTTTTTACGCAAGCTGTTGACATCGGCCTCCAGCACGAACCGGTGACCCTTAAAACGTCCATAAAGCCTGTTGAAAGGCTTTAAGTCACATTTTACACCAACGCACCTACACACATACACACAGGTGAATAGGGCCTTTAAAAAAAACAAAAACAAAAAAAAAACAATTATGTTTAGTCAGGTGTTTGCTAAGAAGATTATAATAAAAATGTTTCACTTTTAACTTATAAGAAAACCTTTTATTTTATTTTATTGTCATTAAAAAATATTGATGCAAATAGCCATGCGTTTAATTAAATATGTTTGCATTTATAATAAAAGAAAAAATATATTTTATGATTTTAAAATTAAATTGTTTATTTCCTGGTAAAAACACTCAGTACGTAGAATTTTATACAACAGTTTACAGGAAATGATAAATTTTCTTAATAGACTTAAAAAAAAAAACATTTATTATTATATCATAAAAAAAATTGTTGAATTTCTTCTGTAATATCATTTTAAATAGATAGGAATAGGGGACAGGGAAGAGCCTGACCATGATGAAAAACTTTTATATACCTTTTGGTTATGAATATGACATGAATTAAATTTTAGAAGAAATTGTTTTAATTTTAAAATGATTTGACTGATTTTAATGTTAACGTGTCATGATAACGTGATTGTACCAAGTGGGTGGAGCCTAAAGGTTTCTTAGTGGGTATGAGTGGAAAACGCTGAAATGAGCATTTTTCTGTTGCGATTTGAGTGTTTTATTGCTTCACATAGAGGTAGAGGTGAGAAACCAGATTTCCTTTCCCGTAGTGGCCCAGCAGACGAAAGTGGTTTTCTGACATCACGTCCGCCTAGGTGTTTAATTCCCCTCTCGGCTCTGCCACATCCCCCCCCGTCACCAGGCACGAGCGTAATGAATTTAATTCATTCTGATTTCACTAAGCTGCTCAATGTTCATTTAAAAAAAAAAAAAGAAAAAAAAAAAAACACCCTTCATCCGATCCCCGCACACCACCTCTTCTAATCCCTGCCTCTTCTAATCTCACGTGAGGAGACCAAGCAAGCTCAAAAGAGGGGGGGGGGGGGGGGGGGGAAGGGGGAGAAAAAAACAGAGCAGATAGGGAAATCGTCTTTGTCAGGTTTAAAGTACGCCGGTGCTTGGTCCGGCACTCGGGCTGTCAGAAATGAAAGGGAGAAATAGGAAGAGGAGGAAGAAGGAAGGAGAAGGAGAAATAAAGAGCAGACGTGGTGAGGGTGTGTGGTGACTCGGGTAAGCTCAGCGCACCAATAAACTCTAACAAACGGCATCATTATGTTATTGTGCATTGTATAAAAATTATATACTGCTGTAAATGTAAATGGTCTGATCTTAGAAAATGAGGTCATAAAAATGTTATGGCTGAAAAGTGAGTCTTGTGGTGAAAGAAGAAGAAGAAGAAGAAGAAGAAGAAAAAGAAAAAACAGACAGCAAATCACAACTGTCAGTGTAAATGGCTTGCTGTTGGTGTGTGTGTACGTGTGTCTGTAGCTCTTCTCGGAGTGAATATGTCCAGTCGGGGATCCAGTCGAGGGATTTGGCCAGTTGGAGGGAGGAGAATGTAAACCAGATGTTGTGTGTGGGAAATAGCTATGTGCTGTCCACTCCAAGTTTGCGCTAGTGTGTCTAACAGGCTGTAAAAACAGCTGCTTCCAGATTCCGTCGCCTCATTTACACTTAGTAAATCACCCATGATTCTTTGCTCTGCCGCCGAGAGCGTCTTTCGGATCCGCCTACCGGCTACCGAGCGTCTCTGTCTCAGACTGCCGCGCTCGACTCTGATCTTTCTCAGATAGCGCAGAGTGAGAGGGGAAGACGCGCGACCGTGCCACACTTCTGAGTCAGCACCGTGTCCTAGCTAGAAGTCTCTCCTCTCTTTTTTTTTTCTCCTGTTGAATCTCTTAATCTGAAAAAAAGTGTTTAAGGTGTTGTATCTGGGAGCAGAGAAGGAGGGACGACCTCAAGTCTTCACAAATTGGCGCAAACAAAAATCGCGCGTGGGGAAATAATATTTTTTCAGTTTGGTGTTCCTGGCGCAGATTTCTTACTGCGACCAAATCATGGTGCGCGTCTATCAGCATCATTTATTATTTTTTAAACAGGAATCTCAAAACTTTAAATGTAAAAATCTTTTTAGATAATTCTAGGACGGTGTAGGATTACGTGTAACTTACAGGCTAGCTAGGAATACGGTAACGGCTGATGCTGTTACTAAACAAGTTTGCAAAACAAATCAGATTTTCATTTTACAAACACATGTTAAATAGTGATTTTTATGTTAAAAACACTGTATAATGAACAATTGGATTGAATAGATAGTTTTAATGAATTACATCGCTACAGTATGTCACTGAATGTGACTGGCTAAAATAATACTAATAATGATGTGAACTTAGAAATAAAATCAGGGAAATTCATGAGTAGTATTTATTTATTTATTTATTTATTTATTTATTTATTTATTTATTTATATAAAAATAAAATTCTAAAAATTATTTCAACTTCTTTTTGCGAATCTGACAGTTAGCAGCTAGCTACTTCGTAACAATTGAGACGATGCGATTTTATTACTTTCTGAATGGGAACGTTGTAAAACTCCATCGCTGACCTCATCCTCAACCACAATCGATCTCGAGCGTATAGCACCTGCTTTTAGCTGTCTTTAAAATCTGAAGTTAAAAAAAAAAAAAAAAAAAAAAAAAAAAAACCGTTATTTCCCCCAGCCCGTGCGTGTATATTAGACCGGGCATGTGTACGAATCGCCCTGCTTTGTTCGCGGTGGCACAATGCGTCTCGGAACTGATTTGCATGTAATTGTTGCCTCGGATTTGCTATGATAGTCATAAACAAGACATTAGCAATTCAAGGTGAGGAATTAGAGGCCTGAGAGACTTCCAGATCACACACATGGTAATGAAGCCCCTGGCTTAATAATGCAAGAAATGTCAGGAAACTTTCCACCAGCCGGGCGGACGCCAGGGAGGCACCGCAGGCCTAGGGCTCATGTCATCTTTGTTCTAAATGCAAATCAGTTTGTCGTGACATTGACTCCATCAAATATGGAGTGTTGGAGGCATGATGAGAGAGTGTCCAGGCCTTTTCCCTTTCTCCTCCGTCAGGTCTGCTCCATCACACACCTGAGTCCATCTATTATTATTATTATTATTATTATTATTATTATTATTAGTAGTACTATTAGTTTAAACATATATACATATATTTTTTTTACTTTTTTTTTCATTAATCATCTTTTTCTACACTTTTTTATTTTATTTTTACTTTTCAGTTCTCAAACAACCAACATGAGTAGAAGTAAGAGTGTAAGAGTGTGTGCGAGTGTTTGAAGCCTTCTTAACTGTGAAATATAATGAATACAATCTCAACCTTAATAATTTAAGACCCTCAGTGTGCAAACGGCAGGCAGTTCAAAGAAAAAACAGCGGTGCCTTAAAGACGAGAGCTTCTAACGCTCGGGAAAATTCCAAGGTTATCTGAATAAGTCCTGGTTAACAGGATGTCCAGTTTTGAAGTGCGAGCTTGCCGTCCCATGTGCCCAATTTTTTTCTCTCTCGCTCGCTCTCTCTCTCTCTCTCTTTCTTTCTCTCTCTTCCCTTTTTCCTGGTTTCGCTGGCATGAAAGGCCGCGAGTCCCCAAAAATAACTCAAAAGGTTAAGATATTAATTAAGCGGCAAGGGCTGAGGAGGAGGATAATGAGAGGTGCTCTCCACAAACAGGCTGGTCGGTGCTTCACTCCGAGAGCGGGGATGAATGAACGCAGCAAATCAGTAGTCTATCGGCCGCTGGTCTCGCCAAGTCATTACAGGAATTAGCTTCCAGCCCTGCTAGCAGCCTGCACCTTTTACAGCTGTCATAAGCAGCCCTGGTCATTAGAGTGCGGGGAACGAAATTCATCCCGAGCAATTAAAATAGGCCGCTACGTGGTCTTTGAACATGACTTTAAATAAGTGGATCTTCTTACAGAGGATAAGTAAAGGGAAAAACACACTCTGGGGTGTGCTGTGACGGGGAAATAATCAAGACTCCTTGGGCACGGAGTGTGTTATAGCTCTTAAACTTTTTATCTTTTTACTTTTTATCCACTCACCATGTTACAAAAAAACAAACACAAACAAACAAACAAACAAAAAAAAAACACAACATATCCAGAAAAGAACAAATCACTGACATTGGAGACTCCTTCCGTTAATGTTAAATACCAACATGCTTTATTCTGTTTATTGTAAGTGTCAGATTTTGTCCCCAGTATAACATGTGATTATTCTGTTCTATAGAAATCACCAATTATTAGACCTACTGTCCTAGCTGACCAATCAGGATCAAGAATCCACCAGCATCTGTCTTGCATTTCCCCTCGTTCCAGGCGTGATGCTCAGCGCTTGGTGATACTCTGAGCCCTCTGAATAGATTCCCCTTCCTTTTTTTTTTTTTTTCGATGACAGCGGAGTTCGAATTTTATGTCCCCGACATTAATCGCGAACGGTCTGGCGATTGGCACTTCCCCGGTAATTGTCCATGGAGTGCTAAGCCTGTTTCCCTCACCGAGTCGAACAGCCTACCATAATAGCCGTGATTTAATTTAGCTATTTAACCTGTAATTCCAGCAATATTTATTGAAGAGCGAGGGGAGAAAATTGGGCCATTAGGCGCCGAGGATGAATACACCGAGATGAAAATGAACACGCCTAACTGGTAGTTGACCTCCGCGTTCCGTGGCGGAATTTTATTAGCGCGGGCCGCTGTAATTACCGCAAATTGAATCATAGAGAAAACCAAAATCATCCGGTAATGAGCATTTTTTTTTTATCTTATTTTTTTTTTATTATCCGTTATTGCACTTCACGCCTGGGCTGTGAGGTGTGACGTCCCTGCACGAGCTCCGACTCAAACCCGAACGCCGAGCACTCTAGAGTCGAAACTCGGTATTTAAATAAAAACAGCTTTCTCTTCCTAGACATGCGTATTGTTTTTTTTTTTTTGTTTTTTTTTGAGAACGAACAGGGGGATGGGAAGTGCTGCCAATTTATTTGTGAGCATTGTCTTTTTTCTGGACGACATATGGCACATCCTGTAAGACGCTGTGAGATGCAAATTCAGGGGAGTCTGACTTTAAATGAGGCAGCGACGGTGACATGAGCCCTTTTGAAGAGTGCACATCACAGTACTCCGGGGAGAAACAGCAGGGGAGCACCCACAATGCCGTGCGGCTGCGACGCGCACCACCCACCTCTTCTCTTACAGTACGAGAGCGTTCGAGTGAAGTGCCTGGCGCGGAAACCCCGCAGTCGCAACATCAACTCGGGTTATTACCTGCGTTTTCGCATTTTTTTTTTTTTTTTTTTTACTCCTTGGAAGAACCGCAATTAAGCTTTCGACTGTTTATCCGGAAATGAAATGAGATGGCTAGGAAGGAACGATGATGCTAAAGGCAAAGACAATCTGCTACACGGATGCACATTCACAACATGCCTTTTGATTCCATTTATTTATTTGTGTATTTTTTTTGTGAGAGAGAGTTTTGTCTTACAGTAGATTCCAAAAGTTTAAGCCTCTTTTAAGCCTCCGTGGCGCTTCACCAAACACCAAACAGCAGCCTGAGACTAATTAACAAGCCGTGCATCGTTCTGCACATCTGTCCGAGAAGAATCTAACTCGATTTCCGAGCACAAGTGTCCAGACTAATAATTATTCTGTTCTATAGTCATCCAGAGGCTCGTGGTGAGGAGTAGCAGTAAATGATCATTAAGGGCCAGACTGTGCTTAATCAATACAGAGAGAGAGAGAAAACACTCCTCTTTCAGCGTCACACCAGCATTAATCACAAGTCGCATGTATACAGCAGTCTTACAGAAAGTCACCCAGACCCAGACAGATTCATACACCTTTTTTGATGTGTGTCTGTGGTTGTGTGTGTGTGTGGTTGTGTGTGTGTGTGTGTGTTTTAAACACTCCACTTGTATTCACATAAACCTTTCAAATGTGTTTTTCTGACACAACTGTTGTCGCATTAAATCTTCCAAAAGGATATTCATTTCGTTATGTATACAGTATGATCCGTGTATTTCCGTGTAATTGTTCGCAAACGATTTTTCTTTATTTCCATTTTTTTTTTTACAAAATTATTAATTTCCACATGCTAATTTTTTTCACACGTTTTATTTTTCGAAAGTGTTCCTTTGCCCGTTTACTTCCATATGTGATTCCTTACAGGTGATTCTTTTTGTCTTTTACATATCAATTTTTCACATCATTACATAATATGTTACGTGTGTTTTTTTTTTCACCATTTGATTAAGCACGTCCACAAATGCGCCTTTGTGCTCATTTTGCTACATAATGTCATGTGAAAAAAGATTTTCACATGTAAGTGATTTTTCCATTATTTAAAACCCTAGGCTGTATACTGTACCTGGGGGTTTATATTTACTGTTCAGCATGATCAAGAAAATGCTTTGAAAATATATTTGTGCATATTTATATATATTTCACGGACTCAACAGCTTACTATAACTTACATTCTCCCAAATTACATGTTTTCCTAAATATTTGACAAAAAATAATACATTATATACATTATATGCACTATAATAAATGTACAGTAGTAAGCACAATAGCGTACTATTAATATGGTTTACTAACTTCCTTGATAAAAGCATTATTATTATTATTATTATTATATAACTAAGATATAATTTTAGATTTCTTATACAGTTATAACAGAATGATAACCTAATCTTTCACACATGAGCGTTAAATACAATGAAATTAACGCCTCACTCTGGTACATACCTTATTTTTTATTATACGTGTTGAAATAATTGCAAATGAAACTCAACCATGATGAAGCACTTGTATTTTCGAGGCATCTCTCTCTCTCTCTCTCTCTCTCTCTCTCTCTCTCTCTCTCTCTCTCAGAGGCATGGAACTGTTTTTACTGTACAGGCGTTTCTGTTGGAAATTTGGATGCCATAAGTGTAAATGCCAAAAACAGGAAGCTCGGCTCCCTTATAGGTCCAACGAGCTACTGAGAGATCCTCTCTCTCTCTCTCTCTCTCTCTCTCTCTCTCTCTCTCTCTCGTTCTCCCTCCTCCTCCTCCTTTCTCTCTCGCTCTCTCGTTCTCTCTTTCTCTCCTGCGCTCGCTTTTCCCTCTTTCCTCTGTAAGTCGTCCAACGAGGCTCTTGCCAAAGCCGTGTGTGAACCACAGCCAAACAAAACACAGGCAGCAGTCCAGGCCAGCGCGGCACGCTTCCACTAATAGAGAGAGAAAAGGCTTCCAGACCCAACACGCTACTTACAGCACGGCGAAATTCTTTACGCTAGATAATAGCTTAATGACAGCCTAAATGAAGTCCCCGTAGTAAAAACCAATGTCAGCCAATGAGCACCTCATTAAAGGATGCTATATCCCCTTTTCCCTCCCCCTCCTTTATTCGGTTTCGAAAGCGAGCCTCATTGTGTGGAAATCTGAAATTCCAGGAGATTTCTCCTCTTTTGTCCTCGCCTTACAATTCCCTTCCATTTCTCTTTTCTCTCCAAAAACTATCGGCTTACTATTACAATATATAACAATCTGCCAAATGGATGAAAAAGGGAACACCTTCACCTCCTCACCATCTCTCTCTCTCTCTCTCTCTCCCGTCACTGTGAACAAATTTGGACGCAGGAACGATTTCAGGGTTTATCTCTTTTTTTTTATTATTTTTTTTTAAATCTCATTATTAAGAACGGTATGAATAGCAATCACCGAGAGAGCTGCACATCCTGACTCTGTGTCATTTTTTTTTCATCTAGATTTATTTGCTTTTGATTAAAAAAAAAAAAAAGCAGGAGAAATTCGTACTCATGATGAGTTGTGTTTAAAGAAGTGTGTTTATTTGCGAGAAATGGAAACGGCGTCTCGTTACTTGTCAATCATTATTATCGTTGCTATGCTAGAAGGAAGAATTAGCGCCTTTAATTTGTTCTTTCTTTAGACTCATAGGGAGTTGAACTAAATTCTCTTTCCCCTTTTTATTTTATTGCATTATTTATTGATTTCATGATTTCTGTCGCTCCTTTACTATATGAACATGCAGGCGAATATATATGCTTGTCCATGCATTTGTTCCTGCATGTGTATGCATGTTTATGCATATGTGTGTATGTGTGTGTGTGTGTGTGTGTTACTACAAGGCTGGGTGGTATAAAAAAAAATGTAAAAAAAAGAAGAAAAGCTTACAGCGCCCCGGTTCGACACAAAGGCCGCTGGGAGACGATGCTGTGCTCGGGATGCAGTGCAGGATTCTCCCCTCTCTCCCCTTTTCTTTTTTTTTTTTCATATGGAAATGTGAAATAATGGGGTGATTAAATAGAGCTGTATATTAAAGTACAGCTGACATTAGAATTAGCATAATGTGCTCTCGCCTCAGGCTGCATACTTTATTTGCCATCTGCGTCGGACTGCGATTCCCCCCCCGGGAGGGCAGACGCTGAACACTCCTCAATAAACTCACGGCCACAAAACTACCATCCCGGGCAGCGGCCACTGATTCGTCTTAATTGTGGGGCAGAAATGAACATTCGGCTCCCTGATGACTTCTGTTTGGTCTGAAAGAAGTTGAACTAGTAGTCTATAACTAAGCGCTTTAGTGGAAAACAGCACACACACCCACACGAACACGCACGCACGCACGCACACGCACACACACACACACACACACGCCAGCACGCTAGATACAAAGCCTCGCTGTTTTCAAGACATCCAGGCCTCCTTTACATGGAGCATTATCTTTTCAAAGCCTCAGCCATAAAACAACAAGAAGGCGGAATAGCTGAATAGTGTGTGAATTTTCAAGTGTGTGTGTCTGTGTGTGTGTGTGTGTGTGTGTGTGTGTGTGTGTGTGTGTGTGTGTGTGATTTTCAGAAAAAAGAAAGGATGGCCTTTGTGTGTAAGCGTATGCTCCGTCCACTGTAATTAAGTCGAACTCTGTAGAGGACAGGACACACCGCAGAGGCGAACAGCTGTGTTCTTCGCTCTCCTTAACACAAATCGGGCGCATAATGAGCAGGAAAACTTTAACGCTTCATTTTTCGTTTCTCGGCGAAGGACAGAAGCGGGGTAAAACCGCAGATAATGATGACACGTTACAGTTCAGAAGAATGCGACGTTTCATAGAAACTTGTTTTAGTCTTTTACGCTAAATATTTTTATAGAATTGCAGAGATTAAGATTTCTGCATTTTATACAATATATATATTTTAAAGTACTTAAAAGAAAAAAAAAGATTGTTGCATATTTTTCCACACACTTTTATATCACTATGTGATTATCTAGACAAGCCTTAATTCCTGTTGTTTTTATTATTTTGTTGTGATGACAATGTCAGGGCCATAAACCCACACTGACATGGCACGCTAGGTTTTTTTTTTTGAAACGTTGTTTCTGAGCGACGTGTAGAGGAACGCAAAAGGCCTGAACCGAGCAATTCAACTGATCTACTCTTTCTGATCCTTCACAATGGGTCTGAACCAGCCCTGTCCTTACTCTGCGTGCTCTGGTCTTATTGTGCTGGTCGCACACACACACACACACACACACACACACACACACACACACACACACACACACACACACACACACACACACACACAGCAGTGCATTCAAGGGAAACACTCATAAACGTGCACGCGGAATCAAACACCCGAACAATTACAGCAGCATATGTTTTCCTGCATGTATTAAACTGGTGCATTAGGTCAGAACACCGAGCTTTCATTTCGTAAATAAATGGAACTCGTTTCCGGAGCACACAATTACCATTTCCACTCTGTGTATCTTTTTTTTTTTTTTTCCTTCCCTTACCAGTCCCTCAGGAGCAAGGCTGACTGTTTAGCATCCTTTTTCACCGTACGCTCGCTATAGAGGCCTTGTTCGTGCTGCCTCCGTAACGAGTCCCCTTTGCATTGGCGGACCTGTGCACTCGTCCCGCACCTTCATCAATTAGTCATGTGTAGTTAAAGGTACAGAAGGGGGCTAGTTGTACCCCCGCTAACATGGAGCACACCACACACACCAGACACACAGACACACACACGCACACAGACATGCACAAATACACGTGCACACACACACACACACACACACACACACACACGCACACATACACACACGTATTAAAGATCTGATCATGATTTTGCTCCCTTACTGGAATGCAAGCATTTGTGCAAAAAAAAAAAAAAAAACACATCAAAATAATGTGACTGGGGTTTTTAACTTTAACAAATAATTGCTTTTAAAATGCTAGAAGGAAGAGCGCAAGGTCAATTTGGTGGTTAATTTGCCATTCCACGCCATGCCGAGGAATTGTTTCCGAGCATTATTTTGTACTCAAGAGAACGGCATGTTTGGTTAAAAAGTTCTGCTAATGTGGTGTTATTAAAAGGCTGGACTTTTTTTCCCCTTTTTTTCAGGGTATGCAATATTATAAAAAAAAATTACATGAGAGAAATTCTTAATGGACGCGCAAATAATACCCTTAAGCTACTTTAAATGCCAAAGACCTTGACACGGAATAACAAACTTAGCATGAATCCCCCCCCTACTCACCTCCCCCCCTCCCCAACGACAGCCTCTTAAATTTCAGCACGCATTTTTCCATTCTTTATTAGAAACCATTTATCTTGATAGACCCATTTTTTTAAAAGTCTTTTTTATTTGTTTTCTAGAGGGGACAAGTTTATTTGTTTGATAGTGATAAGAGTCCCTTAAATCACAGTTTAAGTTGTTCTTTTCCAATTTAGTGCCATATTACTTTGGCATCCTATGACGACCTCGATGCTCCGAGGGGTTTCTGAGTTTAGAACGCGCGGCACTAATAATTCCATCGTTTGCGAGGGGGAAGATTAAAGACGAATTGCTATAGGAAATGTCATGTTCCCACAGCGCTAGCCCATCAGAGCCCGAGTATGGAAATGCTCTTGTCACGAGCTTGTCAAGTATGTGCAGTGCTCTTCACAGGGCAGCATGATGAGTGAGACCGTGCCTATTGCTCAGGGTGTGAGGCAAATTTTGAAGCATGTCAAATGCCCCAGAGCGAAGGCTGTTCTTTGAAGCGTCCCATTGCTTTGCTCTGAGATGCACGCTTCATTTAAAAGTCATGCTAAAACACACAGAATTTCCCACACATGTCCCGCAATGTTGTTAAATGGGAGTTCGTTTAGACGCAAATAACTAAAAGCTTCTTTCTTTCTTGTCTTCTTCTTTCTTGCAGGTAGAGATGAACCTTCGAGCTACATATGCACAACATGCAAGCAACCCTTCCCCAGCGCCTGGTTCCTCCTGCAGCATGCCCAGAACACACACGGGATCCGCATCTACCTGGAACCCAACGGCTCCAACACTTCGCTCACTCCACGGATAACTCTTCCTCCTCCTATCGGTGCTGAGTCAATACCCCAATCACCCCTGACCAACTTCTTAGGGGACAACAACCCTTTCCATTTGCTCCGGATGACCGGGCCGCTGCTCAGAGAACCCACACCGGGCTTCGTCGAAAACCGTCTCCCAAACACACCGCCATTTGTTAGCCCCCCTCCACGCCACCATCTAGATCCCCATCGTCTGGAACGCCTTAGCGCAGAGGAAATGGGTTTGATTTCCCAGCATCCCAGTGCCTTTGAGAGAGTGATGCGCTTGACACCCATGGCCATGGAGACCCAGTCCATGGATTTCTCGCGCCGTCTGCGAGAGCTGGCGGGCAATAACAACTCCACCCCTCCGCTCTCACCCAGTCGTGCCAACCCTATGCACCGCCTGCTCAATCCTAACCCCTTTCAGCCTAACCGCAAGTCACCCTTCCTGAACACCCCTCCACTGCCACCAATGCCGCCAAACAGCACCACGCCACCACAGACACAGGATAAGAGCAAATCCTGTGAATTCTGTGGGAAGACCTTCAAGTTCCAGAGCAACCTGATTGTGCACCGGCGAAGCCACACAGGAGAGAAGCCTTATAAGTGCCAGCTGTGTGATCATGCCTGTTCTCAGGCCAGCAAGTTGAAGCGCCACATGAAGACCCACATGCACAAACCCGGCTCGGTGACAGGTCGCTCAGATGATGGTCTCTCTACTACTAGTTCACCTGAGCCAGGCACTAGTGATGTCACAGGAGATCCTATGAAGAACAGGGAGGGTGACTTCCACGGTGAGGGACTAGGGCCAGACAATGAAGAAGAGGAGGAGGATGAAGAAGAGGAGGAACTGGAAAACGAGAGTAGGCCTGAGTCAAACTTCAGTATGGACTCGGAATTAAGCCGTAACAGGGAGAACGGCTCCAAACCGCCAAATGATGAGAAGAGCCTCTCTCTTAGTAAAATGGTAGACAATGTGGGGCTGAACTCTATTCAGCAGTATAATAACTTGATCGTTGACAATCGTAAAAGGCTTCCCTTTTCAAAGAGGGGCTCAGATGGACAGAGAGACACAGGAGATGAGGACTCTGTGGTGGAGGAAATGGAACATGTGGAGCGGGCCACCGTGAATGGCAGAAACTGTGGCTCGGGTGATTCTTTCTCAGGCCTGTTCCCTCGCAAGCCCACCCCTATCACCAGTCCCAGCCTCTCCAACTCCTCCAAAAGGATCAAAATAGAGAAAGACTTGGACATGCCCCCAGCATCTCTAATCCCCTCAGAGAACGTCTACTCTCAATGGCTGGTGGGCTATGCTGCATCACGACACTTCATCAAAGACCCCTTCCTTGGCTTCACCGATTCCAGACAATCGCCTTTCGCCACCTCCTCCGAACACTCGTCAGAAAACGGCAGCCTGCGGTTCTCCACTCCTCCCGGGGACCTATTGGATGGGGGCCTTTCTGGACGCAGTGGCACTGCCAGCGGTGGCAGCACGCCTCATCTGTCTGGAGGCCCGGGACCAGGACGTCCTAGCTCTAAAGAGAGCCGGCGCAGCGACACGTGTGAGTTCTGCGGCAAGGTTTTCAAGAACTGCAGCAATTTGACGGTGCATCGGCGTAGCCACACGGGCGAGAGGCCCTACAAGTGCGAGCTGTGCAACTATGCCTGTGCGCAGAGCAGCAAGCTCACCCGCCACATGAAGACGCACGGGCAGCTCGGTAAGGAAGTGTACCGCTGTGACATTTGCCAAATGCCCTTTAGCGTCTACAGCACGCTAGAGAAACACATGAAAAAGTGGCATGGCGAACATTTGATGACGAACGAGGTTAAAATTGAACAAGCTGAACGAAGCTAAGCCAGATTTTCCATTTTGCCTCACAATTCCTTGAATATTAAAAAAGGGTAGCTGGATACTCTGTTTTCTTTTTCAAATAATAATAATAATAATAATAATAAAAAATATTGATGATTTGAATTAGATTTGCCTAAGAAACTGCCATCTGAGAAAAAAAGACAGAAGCTAAGGGAAATTGGAGCGGGTCTAAACTGCCTAATTTGGCAACTTTTTTTTTTTTTTTCAGTCTGTCTAACCATGGACGAATTAGATGATGTTTAAATGGAGCCTTTAACTGTGCAATAATTTCTGTATTTATTGGATTTCGTATTGTTTTGGCATGTGCAGGTGCATTTTTCTTTAGTTTTTTTTTTTTTTTTCCGTTGTCACAACTTTTAAATTCAAATGCTGTGATGTTTTGTTGTTGTTCTTCAACCCAGACGAAACAAAAACCTGAGATTTAATTTTTCTCCACATACAGAGTACGATTTGAGAGATCTTCAGGCCGCTGCTCATGAAATTTAAGCTACATGTAATTTCTTGAAGAGAAGCCGGGTTCAATCTTTCGATTTTTTTTTTTTTAAAGAAACTGAGAAAGCTAATTTTTGTTTGTTTGTTTGTTTGTTTAATTGATTAGACATATTAGGATATAAGCGGACAACAATCCTTAGACTTTGTAGCGTGAACTGATTTCAGACGTGTCAATCTAATTGGAAATGTAGCACTGATTGTCGTACATGACGGTAAATCTGGAGGGGTCTGGAGCTAAAGTAGTTCTGGTACTAAGTACCGATCCAGAAAAGACTAGGAAAAATTTTTGCTCCAGTTCATGCTCAGATGCTAACAATGCACAGACACATAATTAATGATAAACAGGTCTTTTTTCTCTTGTCCTTGGTAGCTTGATGGCTAGAGCAAACTCCGAGTATCAACACGACTACCTACAGTACCTAGCTATGATTAATTATAACCACACTGACATCCCACAATCAGCCAGACGGTCTCATATGGGTTGATATCGATGGTGAAGATTATGCAGGAGAAATACTATTTATTATCTTAGCTAGCACTTCTGATTCTAATGATTTGACGTCCGCTGATTGAACTTTCGGGTAAAAATGTTGAACCGATTTTGCCAGATTAGCGGGAAGATTCAGTCATCCACTCATTAATCATATGTCAAAGTGCATTTTTTTAATGTATATACCAATTTGCAATCATTTGAAAAAAAAAAAACATTTATAATGTACTGTAAAGGTGAACACACACAAATCGTATGCACGGAAAAAAAAAAATGTTTTAATCTGTTTAAGCGAAAACAGTAAGACTATCTTTTTCTTTCTCTCTTCTCATTCAGGACTTCCTGTGATGTGTAGTTGAAGTAGCAACACGCATAAAGAATGCGCAGCTGAATTTTTTTTTAAAGCTTCCCTTCCTTTTTCTTTCCTTTCCTTTCCCAAACCCCTCCTTTTTGTTTTCTCTCAACGATCACTCCCAACACCTAAATCCCAACCTTGATTTGTATTTGACCACACTGATATATAGAATCGAGGAGATAACATGGTTTAAACAAACAAAAAAAGACAGAAAGAAGAAGAAAAAGAAGAGAGAAAATCAGCCGCATCTCTTTGCAGTTCGTCTCCGCACTTTATGATTTGTCTTTGTGCATTCACGACTTCATGGAGAAAACGGCTTCTGAGCAAGAAATTACGCGGAAAGAAAGGAATTTTTTTTTTTTTTTCAGTTTTGCGAAAGGGATCATCTGAGATTCAAGTGCCAGTGTTGGAAGGCTTGGCTTTCACAGCACCGACACTATAAAAGTGAAATTAATTTATTTGGACGTTTTTTTTTTTTTTTTTTGTACTGCCGCATCAATTTGACATGAGTGTGCCTTGAATACTGAATACTGATCTTCCTATTTATTGTCTCGCAAAAAGACATAATGCAAAAATTTTTTTTTTGTGCAAAAAAAGTCCGTAGATTAAATCTGCTACTAAAAAAATTAACAAATCAGCGATCGTAAATAATTCTTGAATGGAGATTCTTGATAAAGAGTAAACAGCACAATAGTGATGTGTCTGTGTTTGTAGATATGTATGCGTATGGACATATAGCACAAACACACACACACATCATAGACGTATATATGTATATTCCTTCACTTCAGGATATGACGCAATCCCTAGGTTAAACTTTGTTTTTCTTTTCCTTTTCCTTTTTTCTTTTGCTACAAATAGACAAGGAAGAGACTGGACGAACATCAGGAACTACAGAAACTAAAAAAAGACATTAGTGCACTCTGTCTTAAAATACGTTTACAGTATTGAAACAAGGGTAAAATAATATTTCTGTGTATGCGTGTTTTAAACAAAACAAGTATTTTTTGTTTGTTTGTTTTTCATTGTTTTTTTTTCTTCCTTTGCTTATAAAGTTTCTCTGAATGCCACAGTGGCTATATGTATATTGGTTTTTTTGGTGACGGGGTTTTAGTATATATATATATACATATATATATATATATATAAATATAAATATATATATTACATTTTTTTCTTGTTTACTGTAAAAGTATACCAGTATTTGTAATATTGGAGAATGCCTGGGCATTTTACAAAAGAAAAAAAGAAAAAAAAACTTTTTTAAAAAGATTTTTTTTATTTTTATTTTGCAGTCCAATTTAAATGGTGGGTCTCGATTTTTTTTACGTTATTTTTTTTTTTTTTTACATTTTTTTTTTTTTTTACATTTTTGTCACTGTAACTGTAAAAGTCTTGAGTTTTTCGTAGCTTTCTGGCTTGGGTGTGAGAAAATAAAGACAAATTAATTCAAAAGAGAACTGTAAAATCAAGCGCATAGGCTGAAGGGCCTGTGATGATGATGATGATGATGATGATGATGATGATGATGATGTCTAGATGATTCCCCCTAAACATTAACACTTTGCAGGAAAAGAAAACAATCCTTGTCATCTGTATGTTTTTATTTAAGCTGGAATGGATGCTCATAAAGACAATATACGTCTTTGTAACATTTGGGCTTGAAATGTTTGGACATTGTGATGCAACGTAGCCCCCCCGAATAGCCCCCTCCCTCCCCAACTGAGCTGCCACGGTAGATCCATTTTTAATTTCCGGCAGGATAAAACGGGAAGCGCTTTTGCATTTCTGGATATGAAACTTGTATAGAAGGGATTGAAAGGTTGTTTGACAGCCTTTTACTGTAGCTGCATATATGACAGTACCTGTTTTTGCTCACTATTATATTGGTTGTAAATAATTTTTTTTTTTTTAATGCTTACCCAGACTTTTTGCTTTTTTGGTTTTCTTTGTGTGTGTTGGGAGTGGCCCTTGGGAGCAGCCTGTCTTTTACCTGTTCGCCCCTCCACCCCCAGCCCTGTGTGTTCGATTCTGAGTGTAAAAACGCGGTTCTGTACGGAGCCTGCAATGTGCAGCTCTCTTAGCATGAGAAGAATAGAGCACAAATACAAACTGTTTTACTTGTCTAACTCATTTTCGTCTCTTTTGTGTCATCATTTTCTTTCCAACAAAAACCCATCTATCTATCTATCTATCTATCTATCTATCTATCTATCTATCTATCTATCTATCTATCTATCTATCTATCTATCTATCTATCTATCTATCTAAATACACTATAACACATAAACTCTACATATACACTAACCAGTGTATGAGTTTAATTTCAATATATGATTAAAGTCTTTTCCTTGAACCAAAAGCCAGGAGCCCCACCACCTGAACACACTCACACAGGAACATCTCCCATTATACAGCGTGACCCAAAGATCCATGTGTATACCATGACTATAAGAATGCTGAGCAGTTCTTCCTGTGATAGATGGGATTTCCTCCTTCTTTGCAGTCCCACTGATTCCCATTACTGCCCAGGGAAAATTGTTGAGAAGGGTCAGGTATGGTCCTCCTCCATCTTCTGTTGTTAGACAGAAAGCCATCATGGGTCTGAAAAAAAAAGTATACTTAAGTAAAATCATACTTAAAATGTCGATGATTTAACTGAAGTTTACAAAGGCTGTAGCCGTTTTAATGTTTTATATGCCACATATATAATGGAATTTAATGTAAAACAATGCTATATATACAGTACAGTGCAAAAGTTTGGACACACCTTCTCATTCAAAGAGGTTGAATTTGTATTATGGCGAGAAAAAAGCAGCTAAGTGAAGAAAAACGAGCGGCATCATTACTTTAAGAAATGAAGGTCAGTCAGTCCGAAAAATTGGGAAAACTTTGAAAGTGTCCCCAAGTGCAGTCACAAAAAGCATCAAGCGCTACAAAGAAACTGGCTCCCATGCGGACCGCCCCAGGAAAGGAAGACCGAGAGTCGCCTCTGCTGCGGAGGATAAGTTCATCCGAGTCACCAGCCTCAGAAATCGCAGGTTAACAGCAGCTCAGATCAGAGAGCAGGTCAATGCCACACAGAGTTCTAGCAGCAGACACGTCTCTAGAACAACTGTTAAGAGGAGACTGTGTGAATCAGGCCTTCATGGTAGAACATCTGCTAGGAAACCACTGCTAAGGACAGGCAACAAGCAGAAGAGACGCGTTTGGGCTAAAGAACACAATAAAGAACACAAGAAAGAAAACTCGCTGAATGAGAAGGGGTGTCTAAACTTTTGCTGTGTACTGTAGTCGAATTAAAACTAACAAACAACGAAACAGACATTCATTGAATAAATTGGTGAATGAATGAAGATTTCAACTAATGTAACCTAGAGTGTATGATGTTCAGTATTATACATTAAACAATCTATTTAAAATTGGTTTTATGGTTAGACATCCATATACGATAAAATAACAGAAAAATCAACAATCTACTCACCAAGACAAACCAATAGAACAAGCAACAAATAAATTTGCCTGTATAGCAAAAAAAAACAAATAAATGCATATTTTATTCATGACTAAAAAGAGGTGGACTGGAGGGGGGTGTATTCCTGACTCGTTCCCAGTGTTCCCAGGAAAAACTCAAAAGTTCAAAATTCATGATTTTTTCCCTTTTACATTAGGAATATAAGGTTTACCTGTACAGAGGTTGGCATGAACATTTTTAAGTAGGAAGAACAAACAGAGAAATGCATCACACTGCAAATACATATTACAAATGGAAATTAGCGAGTAAGACTAACAAAAGCACTGAAACTCAAGCGACTCATGCTGTCCAGAGATCGAGACAACACAATAAGTAAAGAATAAAACACAGTGAGGAATGCTGTTTTAGGGAAATATTCAAAGATAAAGGTGGGGTGATGCAACCAAAGGCAGAGAAGTCTTACATTTACCAACAAGACGTTACAGGACAGTTTTCCTATATCACAATCAACAATTTGTAAGTGAGGAATGAGTATGGAATCATTTTAATATGCATTTATAGTTACATTTGAATCACGTTAAGGCCAGTTTTCACTTACATTCCAACATATATTAATAGTTTCAGTTTCATTTTTCTTGCTCATTTATTAATTACAATAATCAATAAACATGATGAGCTGAAAAAAAAAGTCATTTTAGCTTAATGACTGACACTGGAGACTCCTTTCAGACGATGTTCTTCGATATTATTATTATTATTATTATTATTATTATTATTATTATTATTATTATTATTATTATTATTATAATAAGACGATAACGGATGAATAAGAATATTCTCACTGAATCTTCTCATTAAGCTCCTTGGGAGACAAAGCGTGTGAGAGAGATAAATGATAAATGTCTCCGAGGCCATTTTCTTGAAAGCAACTTTGACGTTCAGAGATGTTTCGAAGGTAAGGAGGTGGTTCAGAGGTGTGCGAGGGACACGGATCGTCTCTGAGTGATGCCAGGCTCCGCAGGTGCCCGATGGCAGGCAGGCAGGCGCTGGGCGCTGAATTAGCACTCATCCCATCACTAAGCCGCTGCTCATGATCAACTCTCTGCGGTGTTAAGTACACCGTTCCCCTCGGTCAGCCATCAAACATCCTCCCAGCTTAGCCCACGGGGCTTTCACACTTCACTCAGCGAGAAAGAAAAAAGATTCCACGTCCTCATCAGACATCAGAAGCATGCGCTGATGAAGAGAAAGAAGAAGAACTCGACATACCGAACTAGCCCGTTTTTTCTCATGATAAACAAAAGCACTGTGGGTCATAAATCACATCATGCTGTCACACCTATACAGTTATGCTTTTTATTTGATTTCTTTTTAAATAGTTTTCCCCTCTGGTTATTGACTCTAACTTCATCGTTGGCTGAAAAATTGCTTCTCATAAATCAGAGGTGCAAATCTTTAAACCTATCAACGACAATTCAATGAAAACAAAAGCCTCTATTAAACCAGGAGACACCTGCGAAAATCCTTTGCGCCGGATTTGGGGTCAAGTTTTCTTTTCTTTTTTTCTCCACCCAGCCTGTAAAAACAAACGTGCAAAAAAATGGAAGCCAGGTTCAAAATGAGGCATGTTGAGACAGAACCGGGAATCAGGACGAGTCTTGATTTGGCATCAGTTTCAAGGCAAAAGGGTAATTAAGCCTATCCCTGACTGGCCTGTACTTTGATGTCCCCCATAGGGGGGGATTATTCCCAGTAAAATAAGAGAGTGAGAGAGAGAGAGAGAGAGAGAGAAGGAGGGAGGGAAGCCGACTCTGGCTCTCTCCTCACATTCCACTTGGGTCATGTGTAAGCCAGTAGGCACCAGAACGAGTCCAAGTGAACAGAGGAACTGAGAGTCCTTGTCGTCTTATTCCACTTTCCTTATCAGATGAAACATCCAACATGCCCGCAGTTCAATCCTCTCTTTTCCCTCACACCACACTGTGCTTACATGCATAAAGCTTTGCTAAATTCTGCATTTTGATTGGTCAGAAAATGTTGAAAAACAGCAGACAACCAACACATAGTTTTTAAAAATATAGCTTTGTATGAGGAGACACACACACACACACACACACACTCACACGCACACACATATACTGTATATGACATGGAAGATGCAAATCTTATCGTTTCCATAGTAACAGCTAATTCTCAGAGACTAATCTAATAAGAGGACTTACTATTTAAAAAAGTAACAGTAAGTAAATTTTCCGATGTGGGAAAGTCTTTAAGATGGATGAGCTTACGCTTTGCAGTTTCCTGGTAACATGAAAATCTTTTCATATTGAGCTTATTTATATTGATATATACTATAAATTGTTATACTGATACTCTAGATGTCCGTACAGCAGAGTCTTTGACAATCTTTAAACGACGACTCAAGACGTATCTGTTTCTCCAATCCTAGGACTAATCCAAAAAAAAAAAATTCCAAAAAAAAAAAAAACAAACAAAAAAACTCTTCCCAGTTGTGTTTGACTGATGGCACTTAGTTAGTAACCTAGTAACCCAGTGTAAGTATCTATCCAGTGATGTAAACTTCAAAGCACTTTTTTGTAAGTCGCTCTGGATAACAGAATCTGCAAAATCCCTAAATGTAAATGTAAATGTACAAGTGTAAAATGATGGACATACAGTTCCATGTGTGGACAAAAAGGGATAGTTTTATATTTTTTATCTTTATATATATATATATATATATATATATATCTTCACCAAAGCCCACATGTATGGTTAGGATTAGGAGTGTGAAATATAGTGATTTTAATGTTTCAAAAGCACGACAAAAGAAAGAGAATCAGTCGGGTGCAAGGAAAGGTCAATGACTGCGACGGTATCTACGCACAAAAAAGAAGCGTTTGTCAAAACTGGCAACAAGATAGGCGAGAAAAAGTGAACCGAGGCTGTTAATATTTCGTTTAATCTGACTGAAGAGGCCTGTATTTCTATTAGACTATCCATTCATATGATAACAAGAGGAGCAAGTGTCTAATGGAGCTGTGTGTGTGTTGAAGAAACAATGCTGCTGGAATATTTCGTGCATACATGCTGCTTCTTCATTCACACGTGTAACCTATAGTATAGTATGACAGAAATCTGGGTGCATGTGCATGTTCAAAATGTAATCCAGCCTCTTATTAGCCTGCTCTTGCTTACTTTTTTTTTTAAAAGCCCCACGCACGGCGCGCTCAGACTGCATGGAATCAGTCCCGATGTAGTACAGAACTTTACCTCTCATTAGAAGGAAACTTCAAGTGCCCCATTTTTTTGGCTTACACAGACTGTGTGCTGACAGGCACGACACTTGTTAAGACTTCCAGATCAACGTGGCAATTCTCCTGCGCAAAAATCCCCCGGCGGGTCTGAAAAAGCGGCAAAGGAATTTACCGTTGGACAGAAGGGCGGGAGGCAGAGAGGCCTTTTCAAAGAGCGTGCGAGTAAATAAAACTTCCTACCTCGAAGTGAAAAGTAGGGGAAAAAGTGTGTGTGTGTGTGTGTGTGTTGGGGGAGAGGATGGGACTGGATGACGGAAAGGAGGG
>JAAGKR010006916.1:0-17186 GCA_011419295.1 Clarias macrocephalus
GATACAGATGTAAAACCTGCTTGAGACCTCATCATCAAATCAACAGGCATTATCCTCAATCCACTAGAGGGATTTAGTAATAAAATAAATAAATAAATAAATAAAGATGGAAAGCATAATCCCCTTTTTAATTTGTCTTCTGCTCTAATCTGTACATTATTCTCAAGCAATCTGGCATTCTTTGTGGTTGTGTGTGTGTTTCGTCTATCTGTATTCTCTAGATGTGGGTACAGTAAGGGACTGAACAGGGCCTTCAGCATTTCTGCTTTATCAGTTCAGCCAGAGCACAGACGAGCTCATCGATTTCATTATCGGACGCAGATAAAATTCCCTCGTATCCTCAAATCGGTTTCCAACAACACACTCACACTCAGGCATGTTTGAATATCTGGACAAAACCTGTTTATGTCAATATGTAAAACCTCTGAAACCTCTGATGTGAGGTCTACATGTATTATGCCAGAGCAAACATGCTTCGCTGTTTTCTGCTTTTACGTTTTTAACCGTATCAGACCACATCCTGTGAGAAGGACATACACCAGATCATCTGCTACAGCAGCTTCCTTGCTATCTCTAGTGGAACAGTTTTGACAAGGTCACATCATCATACCTTCCATTTAAGGCTAAAACTAGAGTATTGCTTGTCCATTACAAGAAATTATGAATTCTGACTGAAAGGATGTTAAGGGCCTTGTATATGTATACTTGAACACAATAATATATATATGTATTATATGTATATAAAACTTTTTTAGGAAATGTACAAGAAAGCAAAAAAAAAAAAAAACTATCTCCCCCTGTCCTGCACATTTTAGTGTTTCCCCTGCTCTATTAAATTCTGAAAAGGCTGCTAATTAGAAGATTATTTCACTTAGATCTGCTGGGATCTAGGAAAACTATGTGCAGGAGAAGGGTTGAAAAAACACTGCTGTCAAACATACCAGCCCAATAAACATTCTAATCTCGGCCCATTAAACGACTATTTGATTCGTGTTCTAACATAAAAATCACCTTGTGGAATGTAACTAGTTGAAAAGTTAGTGCTAGTCTTAGTTATTCCACTAGGAGGAAAAAAAACTTTTAAAAAAGGAATGAAATTTGGATTCTGTAATATTTTGAATTTGTAATCAAGTTTCTTTTTAAAATCACAAATTTATAGCTTTTATAGCAACAGGAATATGCATACAGTTCCAACTTTATATGTTTTTAACTCTGTGAACTGCCATCATCATCCACTTCAACAGGATGTACACCTCCACACTGATGCAGTTCATGCACACAGTCATAATGAGCCAAACTTGCTGTAGCAGAACAAAAGATAAAAGCATGCAGACAGATGTCAAGAATGTTCACATCAAAGTTCAGGTGGGGTGGGATGGGGGGGATGGGGGATGGTTGAGTGGGGGGAGCACAGGGTCTGTAAGCTGAGGGTCTGGAACCTAAAATACCAGCAGAAAAGCATCTCTAAATGCACAACACTCAACATCAAAGGGTGAGGTGGAGGACAAGAAAACCGCATTAAGTCGCACCTCGGTCAGCCAGGAACAGGAATCTGGGGCTATCATGAGCACAGGCTCAGTTTAAATGTAAATAAATAAAAAAATGTAATTGTAAAAAAATAAATAAGTCATTTGCACTTTCCAGTCCTTAACCGTCCAGTTTTGGTGAGTCCATGATAGCATACAAGGTGCCCTTAATAATAATGTGGTACAGATTTCGGCAGTTACTGACTGCAACACTGCATAAATTCAACAGGGGATGGAAATTAATGTAAAGTACTGTAAAGTAATACAAAGCAAACAGATGTGCATGTGGAATTGGACCATTAAACTGAGGTTTTTGGTACAGACCCCTAGATATTGGATGACATTTAATGTGACCTATTACTGTGATCACCCCTGACCTAGATCCCTTCTGCCATCGTTAAGGAAGTCACCTGAATATGACCTGCTTGCTTCTACAGAAACTAGATGAGATGTAATGATATTGTCAAGCAGAAACTGTAGACATTATAATGTTAAGACTGAACACTTTGAAGGACTGGACACACACACACACAGACACACACAAACACAAACACACACACACACACACACACACACACACACACACACACACACACACACACACACACACACACACTTGTTTTACCCTGCTCAAAAATGTGTTTCCTGAGTTGTAAAGGGGATGTGATAGGCGGCTGGAGACACATGGGGAAGTCCCACTCTGAGTAACATTGTCCTGGAAATAAGGCAAGAGCATGATATGAAAAAGAGAGAAATGTCAAAATGTCATGACACTCATAGTTGTGTCTAATAAAAATTCATGAATTCTTGAATGTTTAATGTGTTCATGCATAGCCTAATACAAGCACTAAATGAACTGTAAGGGCCTGGTTACCGTATTTTGGACATGATCCGACTGGCGAGCTCTACGTGGTGGTTTCCATGAGCGCTCCTTCGTAACACTGTTGACGTAATAAAAGCGACCCGAGGCTGGGTCTTGAAACTGTTCCCACAGCTGCAGCATCTGCAAAGGCTTCTGACCTGGGAGTGGACTCGGGACGTCAGCACACTGCTTCCTCTGCATGTCTGGTAATGAATTTTGAGAGCTGCAAGTCTGAAACAAAAGATGGTTGAAGATGAGATTAAAAAACAATATAGTAGCATTGTAAACCCTATACTGTATGTACTGTGCAAAAGTGTCATTCATCATTTCTTCGTATTAAATTACGTTGATTAAATTAAAGGAATGGATTTTTTTTTCATGTGACAGGCTGCAAAGTGCCTTAATATACAAATGAACAACTTCTTGTTTATTTAACAATCTCAGCAGAAACCTCATTTCCCCATACATCTATTTCAGCCATTCAGCATCACCAAGTATTACTGATGGGTCCATCATTGATTTTAGTCGATGACCAATTGATTTTCTGTTCATCGATCGTGAATAATAGCTCACTGTTCAAAATTCCTAAGCCACGCCTTGTTGCATTTATTTTGTGTACACCCAGGCATCTGCTGTGGAGTGGAAATGTGCATGCATTTACGTAATGCAGATAACTGTGCATGAGCGCAACGTGGCTGCGCTTGGCTAACAGGAACTAGCTGTGTACCTAATTGGGAAGTAATTGTATGGCCGTATGGCCAAACAGGAAAGAAAAGAGTTCAGTTCATATTTAAATTTGATTTGTCACGTACACAAAACCACACACAGTATAATATGAAATAAAATGCTTCTATGACTGTCCATGACCGAAAATGGAAAGAGGTAACAGAATAGAAAAGAATCCTTCAATAAAAGGGAAATTATAATACAAGAATACAATTAAACTAAAGAATTGACAATAAAAAAAATCCAATCAAATCAAATAAATGTATTAAAATTTGGAGTGGAATATACAAATTTACAGATTTATAAAAGTTAGAAATAGGACAGAATTAAACTATAAATATATTTAAATATATAAATTACACAAAATGTGCAAAGTGTAATTTATATGAAGATAATTTGTACTAAATACAGTGTAAGTTTTAAAGTAAACTCGATTTAGCTCAATGGGACTGCAGAAGCTTTAGACGAGTCTCAGATGAATTAGAAAGCATTTTTGAACTGAACGAAGGTTATGAAATTTGACCGCAATTACTTACATTGCGCTCGCGTTCCAGGGTTGATAGGTGTGCAGAGCAGAACAATTCATATCAACCAAGCCCTAGTAATGTTTTTAATGTAATATATTTTATAGCCACTTTTAAAAAATAAATAAATAAATAAATAAAAAACTGTCAAAGAAGCATTGTACTGTTCAGTTAAACCAATTTTTGAAGGCATGACCCTGCCATTAAATTCTACCTGTAGCATAAATGATAGGATTATATGAATGTGTTTGTTATACATGGTAAGGATTTCTGTTAGTAAAAGGAATCTCAGACGTCCATGCATTTCAAGTATCCTGATACGGGAGAGTCTTTAGTACAATGTCGGTTGTTACTGTCAGAAGCTGCATGTTTTTTTTTATATAAAAAAAGAGAGGTTGGTTATTGAACAACTTGTTTTGCAGACGTTTCACAACATTAAATTTATGTAGAACTAGAAGTTCTAAATAAGATCAGTAACTAGATATTTAAATTTGTATTGTAATGTAATGTCATGTCATGTAAACCTACAGTGGTATTAAAGGTATTACACTTAATACAGACCGTGCTTCTATATGATCACCTCAGGGTGTTCCAAGCATGTATTATTTTTATATAACAACATGGTTCGTCATATCTGTACCTTACTTACTGTATTCCACAAAGCTATTGAATGTACAATTCTGACTGGTCAGTATGTGATTGCATTTCTCTAAAACCATGGTCTGGGTTGCAGTGTGGCCTAAAAGCACAGGTTTGTGTCATGCACGCATTGTACAGTATTATATTAGTTCATTTCTATATGGTGTAGTTTTCAGTGAAGAGAGGTTTATTTAGCATTTAGAAAAGATTCTCCAGTCTTGCCGTAATCTTTTTTCCATGTTTGTTGTTTCTCACTAAAATGACAATATACAATTTATGTCTTAAATTTCAACAATTTAATCAACAATTTATGGTTGTTTTAAGTAATTTATTATCAATATTATTATACCATTATTATTATTATTATTATTATTATTATTATTATTATTATTATGTAGAATAATAATAATAATAATAATAATAATAATAATAATAGTAATAATAATGATATATATAACTAAATATGATTATTATTAATACAATATTTTTATGTAGTCACATAGGTTATTATGATGAAAAGTATATCTACAGGTTTACATTAATGTGCTTAATATACAAGATAGGTCTTTCAACGTGAGAGCACGCTAAACCGTATCAAATATAAGGACGCTTTTATTAAAGACAAATCTGACTCACACAACACTGAACTGAAAAAACTGTAAAAAATTTCAAATCCCTTCAGCAAGTTAGCCTAAATATAAACTTGATGACTGAAAAACAAAACAAAACAAAACAAAAAATCTAAAACGGTCAAAAACTTAATATCTACAGCATTGTATTGAAGTAGTTCTGTTCTGTTAGGAATCGTCAAATATGTAGCAGTCACTCACCACCAGATGGCTGCTCTCGAATATTAACAACAGCAGGAAGCAGAAGATATGATATAAACACATGAAGACATGGTAATTAAACAACTACTATTCTTCTTCAATACATCTGACCACACGTCGATTTTCACTCTACAAAGTCCGAAGCACAATGTCATTCTGCAATGTAAGAGACCCAAACCTGTTCCAGCATTAGAATGGACTTGTACACAAAGTTGAGTCCATGAAGACATAGTTGGTTGACAAGGTTGGAGTGGAACAACTCGAGTGACCAGTACGAGGTCCTGTCCTCATCCATACATACAACACCTGGAATAAACTAACACTGACTGGGCACCTGGGCTCCTCATGTGACTGTCTGTTCTCACAAAGTCATGGTTTAAAAAATCTAGTGTAGAGCCTTCTGAAAATTATGGAGTTTTATAACAGCAAAATCTGGAATGGGAAGCTCAGAAAGCACATATGGCTGTCACGGTCAGGACATGCAGTGTTGCACAATATTTACCCTGAATTTTGTATTAGAGGATGTGACAGGGAAACGCATACTATGGGTAATCACACCTGGACAACAGGGCTATTCAAGTTAAACTTTTGATTGTGCAGAATCCCTTATATCATAAACGCAGGCCTCCCAGGAACTCCTGGCGCGGTCAAAACTCTACGGAGGATTTCTGTACTATGCAAGTGGCGTTTGTGAATGATTGTATGTACAGTTCCAACAAACAGATATGTCTCTTCTGCAAGCTGGTGACAAGTTATCTGACAAGGATCAGACTCGCTGAATGTGCATGGGAACGATTGCCGCACTCTGGTGAAGAGTCTGTAAATGTCAATCAGACTTTAAGGCTGCATTCACCAGAAATTTCATCAAAAGTCCTGGTTTGACTTAAACACCCCTCAAATCACCCAGCATATTGTTTCTTATGCTATCATTCTCACAGCAACCCAACAACCCTAAACTAATGAATCCATGTAGCAGAACACAGATGTAGTCCACTTCCTCCTTCTCAACCACCACTTTAACCTGAAGCAAACACTTAAAAGTTTCAGTACACATATTTAGCATCTGGAAATATGTCATTTATATGTCACGTCCAAATATATTTTGGAGGGGAAATGGTTGTGGTTTTAAATGAAGTCTTTGTACCCATCATCATCTTTATTCACTGTTTGTACTGATGTACACATATGTGTGTTTAACTGTGACCACTGCCTTGTCACTACATAAAGACACCTTATAATAATAATATTATACCACAGTAAATATAGCCTGCATAGCACGACTCCAACTACAAGATTAATTACACATTTAATCAATTAACCTATTAATTATTGTCATACATTCATTCTAATGAAGTATGATGAGGTACAATTATGAAAGATGTCTTTCATAATTTCAGATGAAGACCAAATCAAAGGTTAATTTGTAAGTTTTGTGACAAGGAGAATCCTTCAAAATAGAAAGCATTACAGTTTCTTGGTAAAATGACAAACTTTTTTTCAAGAGGAAAGAAAAAGAGAGCCTGTTGCAGGAATAACTATATATATCTACTTAAAAAAGTTATAACAGGAACTAACTTTTTACCCAGATGTTACTCAAAATTAAGCGGAACTATACATGGATAAAAAGCTAAACGAGCTGTTCTTTAATAAATAATCAACTGACAAACTGAGGAAGACGAAGAAAGTAATTTTGGCCTAAGCTGGCTTTGGAATTGAATGCACAGGACTCTATTTAATTTATCTATCTATTTATCTATTATTCGGTTTCATCTGTACATTGGTCAGAACTCACTATCTCAGTGATATCTAGATGTTTCATACATTGGAGGACCGGAAACTAAAGTAGTCTCTAAAAAATGTGTCTGTATGACTGTCATGTGAAAAACGTGTTTGTACGTCAATCCAGCCAATTTTGTAACAGCATCACGCAGAACTGGCTGAACATAATTGAATGAAATTGCCAGTCCTTCAGTATTTGCCAAAAGTTAAATCTGCGCCAGAAATTAAATCAAAATGCTAAGTAAAAGGGACTCATGTGCCAGATTTACATCACAGCAGCTAGCGTTTTTTTTTTTTTTGGACGAATATAACGTTTTTTTCCCCCTCGAGGTGCTATATACAGTAGGTGTATCATCAGCAGTCCGAGGTGAGGTCATGTAAAATATCAGAAATGACAGCACATTGATACGCGCTAAAATCAAAATGTTGAGTAAAAGTGATGTTACGAAGAGTTATGTATCGGATTTAATAATCTACTTTAAACGGGGAGTGTATTTGGCTGACGACGAAAGAAGTACAACATAACAAGGTTAACAAGGCATAAGAGACTTAACCTTAAAAAACTGTATTTCTTTATATTAATAAGTTCGCCAGAGAGTTCTTTGAGTTCTAGAGGCAGACATGTACAGTATGTGGGTTTCAAACTGAAATAATAATATCACTGACTGCTTTAGAGCTGATTAGCTTATTTTTAGCTTTAGCTATTTAACTATTTCTAAAAACTCTTTACCTGCCAAAGACGGGTAATAACACTAGTCAATTATATATTAGTAACTTGGTGACAGTATCAAGGGCACCTAAGCCCCAGCAAGTACCAGGGTCTAGCCTGACTGGTCCGATCCCACAGAAAAACCTGTTAGGCACAATCCGAAAAAAATCAATGCTGGCTGCAATAGAAAGTCAACAGAAAACCCATTGCATCTCATCCCAGTCCAAGAGTTTAATGTTGTTGACTGTTCTCTCAAATTTCTGAACAAAAGTCCCATCCATGGAGGCCCATTCACACACCCCATAGTACACAAAGGAGCTGTTGCTAAACTTCTGGTGCCAGACACTACAGCACATCCCCAGGTGTCTCACAGAGCCACCAGAGCTGCCTTGGCATCACAAAGGAAACCTAAAACCTAGATAAGAACTAATTTAGGAAGTTGGTTAAAGAATATGTTAGGTGTGGCAACAGAATGATGACGATATTGACAGTATATGCGTCGCTGAGATTCTCACTTCTCATTATGCCTTCTAAAAAAATAAATGCAAGTGTGTGTGTGTGCGTGTGTGTGTGCGCATGAGTGTTTGTGCGTGTGTTTAAAAGATTGTCACCACAGTGGACAATCCATCAGAGTCAAAGTTTAAGTCTATGTGCTAACCATATAATAAAGCCCATGCACTGTGGTTCCAGTTATTAGCATAGCCTTTTTTTTATGGCGCTATATACAGATACCAATGCAAAACAGAAGGTGTGTTAGTGTGTTGAATGTGTGTTTAAAAACTATGATGGAAATTTGTGATGTATAATTATGTACAGCGTATCTGTTAAGAATGGGCTACTGTTACCTGCTCACACTATTTAACAACTAACAAAACAGATATCAAGAATCTCCAAAATATTTTCATGACAAGACCGATTTATTCAATGCAGATTTTTTTGCTTTCTGTTGAAATTCTACTGCAATCCAGTGTTTCAACGAAGCTCCTGCATAACATGATGCACAATCATGAGATTTGTCATTTTGTATGGCACCCATGCTTGACAGATAATAATACCAAGCCAAGTAATGATGAATCCCGGGCTAAATTTACCCCCGGCAGATTTTACTGACCCCAGGATGAGAGACCAGATAACATGTATGTTGAGAAACTTCATTCATTAAAAATTACATTTATAGTATATTACTTTTGTACTATTATATGTATATATATTATATTATATTATATTATATGTATATATATTATATGAATATTTTAATCATGTTCCAAATGATTTTTCTAACACTTTCAAGAAGGTCAGATTTATATATGGTGAAATTTATTGCTATCTCATCCCGTAAGATTTTAAGTTGAACGCTACGGTATCATTTAGTAAAAACAACAGACTGTGTAAGCAGAATATGAGCATAGTTTATATACTGTTGTTAAAGCCGTCATTTTTTCCGACATATTTTTCTCCCTTTACCTTACTATCCACTTGTCACTCTGCTATCTGTGCTATCTAATGAGTGACTGAGGTTGTTGCACATGCACGGACACTGGTGTATTTAAGCGTTTAGAGCATATGATGAAACCAGTGTTATTAGATAATTATGCAGGGAGACAAAAGAAAAAATAAGAATCACCCTAATGTAATAAGATTTAAGCAAAAAGCCACTTAACATAAAAAACAAAAAACAAAAGCTAATTGAATACCACAAGAAGCTTAATAATCCTAATGAAAACATAACAACCCTTGCATTCATTTTTAATAAGCAAACGTAACATCATGTACATTGGATATTTATTGTATTCATTTTACTGAACAGTTTTTTTTTTTCAATTATTCTACTGAGATTAATTTTTCACTATACAAATGCCAGTGATCACTAACAGGGGCTTATCTTTGGCCAGGACTAGCCTTGTGGCTGATAAACACAAGTCCCTTTACTTTTTGTCAGTAAGAAACTGATAAAACCATATTATAGGGTTTTGACCTCGTATGTTGTGGCATTCCTATGCACAACATCTGTCCAGGATCGTAAAACTGCAGTCAGACTGTCAGACACAATAGCAACATGCTTGATTTTACATCAGGTCTGATGTCACACGCAAAAGCTGAATTATTCTATGTGAACTGCTTTATAATACAGAGGTATAGTATATATTTATAGCTAATTACATAATCTTCAAATAGGATGGAACAAAAGACATATTGATATTGGGCGATATGTGCAATACGCTGGTCGTTTATTACTAAACCCGAAAAAAAGAAGAAAAAACAGGAAATGTCAAGGCCATGCTATGTCCTTGTTCTTTGCTCGCCGTTCAGGTGAAAATGTGGAAGAAATCAAATACAAGTAAGTAAAGTATTGCAGTATTGCATAACAAACAGTACAGATATAGCAATACTCACTCTTGAAGTTTCACCCAATACAGAAACATAACTGATGTGCTTTCTTTCAAAACTACTATGAATGAAATTAATATTTCTTTCAAAACAGAAGACCTTAGAGTAAAACTCTTTCACACAAAAATAACTAAAGATAATATCATTAAGTATAAATTACAATAAAATCAATCCTAAAAAAAAGAAAAAGAAAAAAAAGACTCCTATTTCCTTTGACATTTTTTCCATTTGTAATTTGTGCCATTTGTTACGATCTGATATAAATTAAGGTTTTTCCAGTTTCTGATCCCCAAATGTTTGCTCATATCGTCCCCATAGTGACAATACGTATCAGATCAGTGCCATCTCTTATAGAAAGAAAAGGATCCTATTAAAGTAAAGGCACATTTATTAACATGCAATCATATTGGACAGTGTGCTGTTATTCAATGTGCTCACGCAATGCTCCCAGTAGGCTCCCATAGTGGAAAATAACCAGACTTCCAAAAGTTAGACCGTCTGAGTGAATGAGTGAGAAAAGGGATTACAAGTCACTAATAAGACAGAGGACGTCTGCCATTCACCCAACCAATCCTACAACAATAACTCATAGGACACCTTAGAAAAAAGTCTGCGTACAGAGCTATACAGAGCTAATTGCAGTAAGTTAACCAGTTCAGGTAATAAGAATACCCTTACTAAAAACTACAAAGTATTGGCAACGTACACAAGTCTGCACGAAGCCCTGTGTAAACTTGTAGTATTTAGCAATCCTCAACAAACAGATAGTGAAAAATCAAAACAAAGATGATTTCCGCTTTCTGCTATCTACATATTAGCCACCTTGCTGGATCTGTTTGTTCTGTGCGGAGTTTAAAACCACAGAGCCAGCACAGTCACAGTGCATTAATGGCAATCAGGTCAACAATTAGCCAATAATACTGAGAGATCAGTGTGGCGCATAAACAGCAGAGAGAGTAAGCCCAATAGCTCAATTATACGTTTTTTTTTTTCAAAGATACTACTCTGTACCCGTGACACACATCAACACTTGATAAGGTTGAGGTGATAACAACAGCAAATAAGTTACCTTTATAATATTCTTTACTTTGGGTGCATCCCAAACCAAATACTAGTGCACTGTAAACCTCATGGATTAATCCACATACCGTATGAGATATTTTCCTCGCTATTGGATTCACCCAGCCACATCCCATAATATCACATCAATATTAACGCCAGTTATCAGCATGCATATTTATGTACATTTAACTAATGCCCTGATGTGGGACAAATATGGCACAGAGTACTACTTTTTCAATATTTATATGTATAAGTGAGGGTATGTGTGTATATGTCACCTGGATGTTTCCTTCTGTGCGTTTGCGAGAGCCGCTTCCCACATCCCACTGGCTGAACGACTTAGGCGAGCTGGATGGACTTGGCCTACTGATGTGCAATTCACCAGACAGGTTGGGAGGCAGGTGACTGGAGCTCTTGCTGCGTGAAATCAGAGACCCTGGGACCTTGAGGTATCCTGAAAATGAGCCGGACGCAGAGACGGGCGGGGTGGTCAATTGTCTTCTTGGTTCGTCTTTTCCTATGCGTCTGTTCTTAAAAGCACTGTTACTGTTCAGGTCCTCCATGGAACGACAGAACTCTTTAGTAGGAGCTGATCAGGGAGAAGAGGGAAATTTAAAAAAAATTAAATCTTAAGAATACATGTCAAGACCATAACCTACTAGTAGATCGACTTTCAATACATTATGTTAAGTTTTTAATTTACCAGTATATCCAGCTTTCCATGAGGTAGAGAGTATTTGTCGTAACAACACGACACTACACCCGGAGTCTGACTGGTGCTAAGCAAACATGTGTGCGTGTCCTAGGTGGTATTCAAATAAGGAAGCTCGGAGCATGGTGTCCTAGCCCACGGATTCTCACTGGTTGCTGCTCAACCGCAAGAACTGAGCTGACTGGAAGCTGATTTGTTCAGATCCCGAAAAAACTGACCACACTAAAAGGACTGCCTCAGGTTTAACCTACATCACTTCCCTTTATTAATGAAATGCTCTCGATAAGGTAGTGTCATTACATTTTAAATGCATTGTCAAGTTAATCAATGCGCATACAGTAGGCCATAAGCAAGGAAGGGACACTTATGTATTTTGAATACATTGTCCTTGGCGCAGCACGGTGGCGTAGTTGTTCGCACTGTGGCCTCGCACCTCCAGGGTCGGGGGGGTTCCGACTGGAGTTTCCATGCATGGAATTTGCATGTTCTCTCCATGCTCCCCGTTCCTCCCATAGTCCAAAGATATGCAGATTAGGTTAACTGGCATTCCAACACCTCTCGTAATGTGTGTATGGGTGTGTATGTGTATGGGTGTGTGTTTAGAAGATGAAATGAAAAAAAATATTTGCAATGCATACATTGTCCTTGTGACTGCAAGTCATAGTTCACCATTAAATGTTTCTTTTTCATTTTTAATTGTTCACACAGTTGTACTTGTAAGTACTGTCCTAACTAAAGGATGTGTATTTGTTGCCCTGCATTTTTAAAAAATCATACGTAATACGTATTACGTATTTTATCATGAAAAGGACATTAGTATTAATAGAAAGTCAGTCATCTACAAAAGCGTATTATTAATTATTCAACTTGGTCCTGGGCTCAGGATTTGTAATTGCATTATTTACTAATATAAATATCCCTGCATGTTTAAAATAGCTAATGAGAGTTTACTGCTGCTAACGTTCGTGCCATCTGTACCATCGGTTCGAACCTGAACTTGCATTACTGACTGTTCTGTCATGTTCACGTGGAATTTCTCCATTCTTCCCTTTGTCCAAAAACAAGCCGATTTGTGGATATGCTGCAGTGAATCTCCCCTGTGAGTGTATAAGTGTGTGAATCTGTGTGTGCATGGTGCCCTGCGGTGAACTGTGATCTGACTCAAGCTGAATTCTCTCACCTTACACCCGGCATGACCAGGACAGGCTCTGGATCGTGTGTGACCCTGACTTAAGATGAATAAATGAAATAAATAACGTTTTAATATTTTATGCAATTAAACATTCTAGAGAATGACTGTGACAGCTGATTTCACAAATATTACCTAGTTACAAAAAACTCATTTTATGCATAATTAACATCCTTTCCCAGTCAAGAGGTGGATGCACTGTATGGAACATATTTTAAATGGTTTCAAATTTAAATGGTTTTGTCCTTAACAAGTAGTTAAACTTTTTACTTAACTTATTTATATGTAGTAAGGCTTTGTTTTTAAGTTCACAGTAATATTAGCACTTGCACTATATGGCCAAAAGTTTGTGAAAACCTGACCACCACACCCAAAAATGTGCTTGCTGAACTTCCTATTTTAGATTCAGTCTCCTTTGTATTACTTTAAACCCCGTAGGTCTTTAAGACTGATCTTAAAGGTAGAATTATCGCTTTAGCAATGTCAGGCACTGAGGACGCCTCGAGTGCTGTAGGTGCTAAGATTCATTCCGTAGTTATTCAGTGTGGTTGAGATGAGGGCAATGTGCAGGACACCATGGCTATTCCACTCTTTTCTTAGCAAACCCTGTCTACATGGTCCTCACTTTTTGCACAACAGCACTGTCATGCTGGAACATATTTTAGGCTAGAGGTCTTAGTTGAAGTGAAGGGATCTCAATGCTACAGCAATTGTGTAAGATGTTCCAACTTTGTGACAAAAGTTTTGCAAAAGACACACACATGGGCCTGAAGGTCAGCCGTCCAGAAACTTTTGGCCAGACAGTGTATCTTATACTATATGTATGATTGATATCGATGCTTATAACGCTTTACTCATTATATTGAATAGTCATAATGAATTCTTGCATCTGATATACTCATATCAACAGCACAGTTTAAACAGTAGTTCTGGCTAGACTGCAAATCACAACGTGTTCATTCTAATATATGATCATTTCTATATCATTCTACACAAGAACTAAGGTGTATTAAAAAACATGGGGGAAAAAAAGAGGGAAAAGTCTCCATTGTCTGAAATAATTCAGACATACTTAAAGGTTCTTTGATACCATGACAGGCAGAATTTTTAAGTTTTTAACTTGAAGAGAGAGAAAAATGGATAATAATCATAAAAGGAATAAAATAAAAAAAAGAATAAAAAGGTTCCTAATAATTAACAAATGAAAAACTTTGGAAATATCTGTTATTAGCAAATAATCATTACTCTCTTATGAAGCACTGCCACTGACTTCTAAAAACAAACTTTGACCTAGAGTAATAACCAAAAACAAATTCCACTTATGTAGTGTATACTAAAATTCTTGAGACACTTGCACATGTTCACATTCACACTGAAACAGCGACGCACTAGTACATACACGCTATACCTGAGTATTGTGTCTGAGAGCACGGGTTGTGCGAGCTGCGAGTCCCCAGCCAGGTGTGTTGAGGTGAGGCTCCTGTCTGGCTGCTGGCCTGTGGTGAATGCAGTGTGTTGACTGGAACCTCTCTGACATAAGTGGCGGGCACGTACAGTGGCTTGGCTTTCTTGTTAACTCCGAGCCTCCGCACCTGCCACCAGTCAGCGTTCGTCTTTTTCAGCAAAAGAAAGCGCTCACCATCATATATGGAGACAGTCCGGCCATCTGCCCCGCGGTATGAGTAGTCATACTGTGCTTCCAGAACCACAAGACCAGGCGTTAACGACCCTCTACCCGCTGGAAGGCTGTGGGTGGGGCTGCTCATGCTCCGGTACCAGCTGCCTGACAACATGACTCTCAGTGGCACCAGGTGGAAGAGCTGATGCCACTGTAGCAGCTAGCACTGTTGGACAGTGGGAGAAGACAGAAGTGTGATGCCCATTGTGCCATGCTCTGAAACATATGGTGGGAAAAGAGATTAGCACAACCCAGGAGGGCCACACACACACACCATGTCCAATATAGAGTACATAATAACTTGTAATGAGTTCACACATGCTATCCAGTTACACTCATATCACCATTCTCAATACTTGCCCTTTGCCCTTATTTTATGGCTTTAAACTAAGACTAATTGTATGGTTTAGTTGCCGCAGTAGCTTGTCTTTAACATGGTTTTCACTTGATAGCATTCTTAGACCATTCGTATATTATGATATAAGCTATAAAGACATTGTTTAAGTCTACCAAATGCTTTAAGTGTAAATTGTAATCCACAACCGTCACCCAGACAGTGCCAACAGTGGCCAGTTGTTTTGTAGTTATATAGAACACCATAAAGACCACAGATGAGCAGGTTTTGTGGTCATAGTGTAATATGAGCTAAAAACCGATTGCTGCCAGTCAGTACTACAATATGCCGTTTTTAAGACATAGGTATTTAAATGTTTTGTTATAGCATCGCGTATTAGAAGAAAAGGTGGCACAACTAAATTATTTTATTAGATTATTACCTTATCTCTTAATGAGTTGCATCTCTCAGTTGCCATGTCTTAAAGGGGAGGACAGTTTACAGCAGGGCAGCCCTAAGGATGTGTAGAATAGTTACACCTAAAAAAGCTTACTAAGAGAAACTTCTTGATTCATGAAGGCTTACACACCTAAAAAAATCAGTCAGGAAAGAAAAGTGAGACTCACAAAAAGTTCTCCCGATTTTCTCCCTAATTCAGTCGTGTCCAATTCCTCCCCATCACTAGGGGGCTCCCACATTAAGGCTACTACTACCACTCAGCCGGGAGGGCGAAGACTATCACGTGTTTCCTCCGAACCATGTGACGCCAGCCGACCGCATCTTTTCGAACCGCTCGCTCCCGCACCGTTGGGGCGGCGTAACACACTCAGATGACAGCGCTATCCGCTCCTTCCGCTTTCGTGAGCTCACGGACGCCCCTGATTGGCTGTAGAGCCGTGATTAATGTGGGAGCACTAAGTACCTCTCATCCCTCCCCTCTGAGAGAGCTCGGCCAATCAGCCCTCTCTAGGCCTCTAGGCTGTGAGAGGTAACAGCATCACCCGGGGATCGAACTCGCAATAGGACGAGCACTATACCACTGCGCCACTTGGAGGCCCGAGAAACTTTTCTGAAATAATTCCCGTCTCTGTGTGCATGGAGTTTGCATGTTCTCTCCGTGCTTGGTGGGTTTCCTCCAAGTTCTCCGGTTTCCTCCCATAGTCCAAAGACTTGCAGATTAGGCTAACTAGCGTTCCCAAATTACCCGTAGTGTGTGAATAAGTGTGTGAGTGTGTATGTATCTGTGTGCCCTGTGACGAATTGGCACCCTGTCCAGGGTGCACCCCGCCTCGTGCCCTAAGTCTCCTGGGATAGGCTCCAGGCCCCCACGACCCTAAATACAGGATAAAGCAGTATAGACCATGAGTAAGTGAGATGATTTATATCTGAAATACGGTACTGTGCAAAAGTTTTGAGTCGCCTCTCATTTCTTCATATTTAATCAAATTCAATTCAAAAGAAATGGGAACTAATATTTTTTAGGCTGCAAAGTGCCTAAACATATAACCTCAACCTCAGCAGCAACCTCATTTCCCCCCTCGTCTGTTCAAACCACTCAACATTCAGCATCAGCAATATACTAATCACTGATCTGATCATCTGTCATGAAAGCCAAATAGACCTTCAGGAAGGCTAAAGAGCTATTCCTCGAGACTACATTGAAAATACAAGAAAGGCTGGCTGTTTTGAATATGAAGAAATGAGGGGTGGCTCAAGACTTTTGCACAGTACTGTATTACAAAATGTTTTGGCACACCCTATAAAATGACCACACACACTGACTGAGTCTCATTAATGTGTATAATATCATTCAATATAATGTGTACTATAGACTACGAATGTGTACCATTCATTACTATCCAAGAACCTGTGTCCAATCTATTTTAACTTAAAGCCATGTACTTTAACTAAATGCTTGAATTTATCATTCAAAATAACTTTTACAGTAACTAACAAATTACAATAGAAATCAGTCGCAATATGAAAACATAAACAGTACCGCGACCAGTCTTGACTTGGCTAACAATGCATGGATTGTTTTCTTTTTAATGTCATCTGGAAGTGAGAAAATGAGCAGAGTAAGCAATGATCTATACACACAGACCAACACTGTTTCACTAAAGGAAGCAACACTATAGGCCTATTCTGCTCTACAATAGACAATAGAACATCACGCAACAATATTATTAATTCATCGATTTCTTTTAAACCAGAAAAAACAAGCATTT
>JAAGKR010006916.1:17206-40100 GCA_011419295.1 Clarias macrocephalus
ACGGACGCCCCTGATTGGCTGTAGAGCCGTGATTAATGTGGGAGCACTAAGTACCTCTCATCCCTCCCCTCTGAGAGAGCTCGGCCAATCAGCCCTCTCTAGGTCTCTAGGCTGTGAGAGGTAACAGCATCACCCGGGGATCGAACTCGCAATAGGACGAGCACTATACCACTGCGCCACTTGGAGGCCCGAGAAACTTTTCTGAAATAATTCCCTCCTCCTATCTCCTGGGATAGGCTCCAGGCCCCCACGACCCTAAATACAGGATAAAGCAGTATAGACCATGAGTAAGTGAGATGATTTATATCTGAAATACGGTACTGTGCAAAAGTTTTGAGTCGCCTCTCATTTCTTCATATTTAATCAAATTCAATTCAAAAGAAATGGGAACTAATATTTTTTAGGCTGCAAAGTGCCTAAACATATAACCTCAACCTCAGCAGCAACCTCATTTCCCCCCTCCTCTGTTCAAACCACTCAACATTCAGCATCAGCAATATACTAATCACTGACCTGATCATCTGTCATCATCTGCACCTGTTTCACACTGGTTCATAAAAATAAAGATAAAGAGACTTCATTGTCATTGTAGTAATAACAGAGACCAAGAGCAATGCCTTAAGTCAGATCTACTTTATCATTGTGTGGCTTAACAAACAAAAAGCTCCCTTTGGAAACTGGTCAGGTACAAGGACTGGACTGAAAATCAGAGCCAAAACATGGCAAAAATGAAAGCCAAATAGACCTTCAGGAAGGCTAAAGAGCTATTCCTCGAGACTACATTGAAAATACAAGAAAGGCTGGCTGTTTTGAATATGAAGAAATGAGGGGTGGCTCAAGACTTTTGCACAGTACTGTATTACAAAATGTTTTGGCACACCCTATAAAATGACCACACACACTGACTGAGTCTCATTAATGTGTATAATATCATTCAATATAATGTGTACTATAGACTACGAATGTGTACCATTCATTACTATCCAAGAACCTGTGTCCAATCTATTTTAACTTAAAGCCATGTACTTTAACTAAATGCTTGAATTTATCATTCAAAATAACTTTTACAGTAACTAACAAATTACAATAGAAATCAGTCGCAATATGAAAACATAAACAGTACCGCGACCAGTCTTGACTTGGCTAACAATGCATGGATTGTTTTCTTTTTAATGTCATCTGGAAGTGAGAAAATGAGCAGAGTAAGCAATGATCTATACACACAGACCAACACTGTTTCACTAAAGGAAGCAGCACTATAGGCCTATTCTGCTCTACAATAGACAATAGAACATCACGCAACAATATTATTAATTCATCGATTTCTTTTAAACCAGAAAAAACAAGCATTTACCCTTAATTGGTAACAAAATTTTGCAAATTGGTATATTATGGGGGCTGTGGCATGTTAGACATCATATTACAAACAAAAATAAGCCCCATAACCAAACCCAGTGGCACGTGATAGTGATGGGAAACAATTTACCTCAAGCCAATCACATTTAGGACAGGAAACCCCTTGACCAACTGACAAAATAGACCTGACATAAAAAAAATATACTGATACCACACACCAGATAATACAAATGAATAATCAACAGAACAAAGTATAGCTTTCTGCTCTCACAATTCTTATTAATCAAAAAACGCAAACGGTTAGTCTCAGGGGTGTCAACAGCATCCTTCAGTCTCACTCGACACATTGCTCTCACCGATGCTCACAGCTCGTAAATCTTTGGCTTGCATTCGGCAACATTTGTAACACAGTGTCTGCTTAATACCCAAATTTTAGACTGGATGTTCTTAGGGAACACCTTTGTGGGTGGTGTTACAGGGAAATAGATGTTGAACAGCAAAAGTTAAGGAGGGTAGAGAGAAATGTACACTAAGAACTGTACACTAGTGACCACACTCGTTATTCCCGACTTTCATTTAAAATATATTTTAAAAATTAATAATACTAAAAAACAATTTTACAAAACATGTTCCAATTTGTGAAGCTACAGTGCTGGTAGTGGGAGGCATTAGCACTTATTTGCCAACTTTCAGGTCATGCCTATGATTTGGTCTACACGAGTCATTTCAGAAGACTTTTTTAAACCGGTCACTTTATAAGATACACCTGTTCAACTGCTTGCAAATATATCTAATCAGCCAATCAAATGGCAGTAGCTCAGTGTATTTAGACATGATGATCTGCTAGAGCTCAAACTGAGCATCACAATGAGGAAGAAAAGTGACTTAAGTGACTCTGAACGTGGTGTGGGTGCTGGTGCCAGACGGCTAGTCTGAGTTTTTCTGAAACTGCTGATCTACTGTGATTTTCACATACATGTCTGGGGCGTATATAGAGCACTCTGAAAGAAAGAGAAAATATCCAGTGGGTGTCAGTTCTCTGGGCAAAAATACCTTGTTGGTGCCAGGGAGTGTATTAACAAAATAACCTTCTAAAATGTGTCACAAACCTCTCATAAGAAATATTATAATTGATAGTTGATCAGATGAATGTATCAATACAAGAAGCAAGGTTTACGACAGTATGAGCCCTGGCCATGGCAAAACCCGTCACATGATCAAACCTAATATTTCCCACTACATACAGTCTGGTCTGAGTTCAATAATGGAAATGCACCTTTTTGCATTATTTTTTTAAAATTCTTTTTTCATTACAAATTGTATTATTGACTACAATGTGAGTGAAAAGTAAATAATTATACAAGATTATACATGAGTAAAATCTGACCTTTAGTACAAAGCAGTTAACACAGTCAATATAAAAAGTTTCATCTATATATATATATATATATATATATATATATATATATATATATATATATATAGAAATTGTGCAGATTCGTGAATATTAACTGTTTGATATCGTTCATGTCAAACCGGGACTAAGAGTTCCTTTTTTTTTGTAGCAGTATATTCCAACTTTTCAAATACGTAAAAGTTGCAATTTATATCAAATAAATAACTAAATAAAGTCCGATAGTCTTATGATGTTAGCATCAACAAATCAAGTCTCAGTCTCATCACCTGAGGTTAAAATCACTCACAGCATTTACAGTAATCACGTGCCTCACCACCGTCTCTTCCTACATTCCACTGTTCTCTGTGTGACGGTACAAGCACATCACAGAGAGGTTTACGCACAAGATCTGATTCACTTTTTTTTCCCTAATCACTGCATTGAGCTCCCTCTATTATGGCCTTATAAAGTAAAATGTAAAAGGGAAAAGTGAAATACAAAGTATTTATTTGTCCTAATTCTAAATATACTTACACTGACATTTCTTTCCAACGACCAGATCCAAATGACACGCTACCCTACCAACAAACATTTTTTTATAAATTGACCAGTAATTATTTGTAACTCCAGTATACACACACATACATATACACAATTGTACAACTTGTACAAATCTAATCCTTCAGATTAATGTAAGGTTTAAGTGCAGCCACCTCTGCGACATAGCTTCTTTTCTTATAAGCTGATGATCTCTTCAACAACATGCGCTGATGCCAACAATATAACCAAGATCTGCTCTTAATGAGAAGAGACAAACGTTCTGATTATCAGCCCGATGAAAAAATTTTCCCTTTGAATTTCCCTTCTCTCATGAAAGCACTGAGAACGGCATTACCGCATGCAGGTTAATGCTAGAACAGCTTGCTATACTGAAGATAAACAAGGCCACCGCCTGGTTTCCTGCGTGTGTAAGGGTGTGCGTGTCTGTGTGTAGGGCAAAAGAATGGAGGAGTTTTAATCCTCACAGCAGGGTAGTTTGCTTGATTGCTGTGGTTTATGTTAAAACCAAACCACCCTCTCAGCATACGGAGCACACGTGCACGCTTCATTACACACAATGACACACATATCAGGTACATACGCAAAGAGTTTAAGCAGGTGTAAAAAAAAAAAAAAAAAAAATTGCTTTTTGTTTAAAATCTAAAACAAGCGCCACAAACAGTGACGTTCCTTTCATTTGAAACCAGCCTGTTTCTACTGCTTCTCTATCAGTTACATAGATCTAATGAACATGCGTCTGTCTCTACAGGAAGTGAAGAGTAGGTTTGAAGTCAGCACTAGTACAGAAAACAGGAAACCACACACAAGAACACCAAAGTCCAACTCAGAGTTTCTGATATTTCCCTAGGTGTTATTCAATTTATTTAGTTCAATAAGGTGCTTGTAGGGGTGATCTCTCTCTCTCTCTCTCTCTCTCTCTCTCTCTCTCTCTCTCTCAGCCTTATCTTCACATCCATGCAAACTAATCAAACAGGTACCAGCAGGTATTTGCCTTCATTTAGCAGCAATGACAAGTCAGGGAGGAGCTTCATGCTAACCATGTACCCACAGTGAAGGGTACAAAGAATGAAGAAAGGAAAGGATGACAGAAATTAGATCAAGGTTTTCTTCCTCTGCACATGTGCATAAGGTTTGAAAAATATGTATTGAATAATGCAAGGCCAAATACTGTATCACAGCGCTTAGCGAAAGAAAATACAAAAACCACCCGGTCAGAAATCATAAACGATTTTTCTAAGTGTATCAAGGGAATTATCGACTGTTTTTTTTTTTTCATAACAGTGACCGACTGCTTGTTTACATTGCAACTTATTGCTGTTTGGATATGACAATACATTTTTGTACCGAATGTTTCATCTTTACCTGAACACATCTTCTTTTTTATGAAATATAATTTTGAATTGTGATTGTAAAGCACTTTTAACAGTGGACATTGCTGCAAACAGATTTATAGAAACAAAAACTCTAGATATAAATTGAAAAACGTATATATTTACAGCTTTATCGATTTGACCAGAGGTGACTGTGGTGAGATTATGTATGGAAGAAGCTTTAAGAGGAACCAGACCCCAAAAGGCACCCATTTCGTGCTAGCTGGCATCCTCATTTGGGTGATGCCAGCTAGCACGACCATACATTCTTTAAATTAGTGCCATAAGGTCGAAAGTACAACTGTATAACAAGGAATTGATTTGAGGTAAAAAAATAAATAAATAAAAAACAGAACTCGGTTTTTCATGTTTGACCTACAGTATGTTATTGGGGCATGTAACCATAATGCATTATTTTTATAACTGTGCTGCAAAAAATACTATAATGCAAGGGTTTTGCCACATCAGCCACCCCTGGAGTAAAATATATGAAAGAGAGAGAGAGAGAGAGAGAGAGAGAGAGAGAGAGAGAGAGAGAACAGAGAAACAAAGGAGCTATGCAACACTCATAAACATGTGGTAGACAAATGGTCCTGTGTTGGTGCACAGGCATAAACCAGACAAGGCTGGCTTGGTAGATTTAAAGCTGGCTGTGGTCAAACACTAATCAAACCAGGAAAAGATAAAAGGCTTACATTTGCTGTATATTTGATTCGTGGAAATTGTCCATAAACTACAGATGCAGCAGAAGAAGATAAGGCTTAAATAATGCTAGAGACTATGCATATTGAACTCATTATGTCATATTTTTTCTCTTTTAAGGATGTGTGTGGGTTCCTGTGGTTAGACATTATAAAGTCCTTATGAAGACTTAAAGACTATAAAGTTTTTAGACAATAAAAGTATCAAAATAAATTATAAACCGACACATAACAGCAAAACAGCGTATATTAAATCAGTGGTCGTATGTCTGCATTTCCAGATTTCTCCATCACTAACCCTGATCTCAGATCAGCCTGGTAAGTCAGGGCTCGTTGACCTTCCTCAGATACTGAGAGGAGGTTTTTCGGGGACACGGATCCACACAGCCATGCACAATTCCCCTCTGTTACAGAGTCAGCTTGATTGAGCCATCGATCTGTTCCTTTGCACACAGTCGAATCAGTTGTCATGGGAGTGACATTTATTACAGCAATAACTCTCACCGTGCACATTCAGCCACAAGTACTGCTTTGAAAGCATAATGTAGTCACTTTTTACAAGTAACCTTGTCGAAAATCCAAACACACTATCTTTAACTAAAGAATAATATACAGTATAGTGTAACATTTCAATCTGTGGAAAAGTTTGTTTTTTTATCTGAGACTTTATGAATGTACTGTTTTAGTCCTCACTATTAAATCTAACCGGTAACACAAATCATATTACAAACCTTTGAAATCAGAATCATCTCTTCAGGGCAAAGTATTTTTTAAATCTGTCATATATATGAGCCTGAGGTGTTATATGCATATTCATATGACACTTCAGATGTATAGTATTTTTATTCTGCTATAACTATGTCTGATCTCTAAAAGCCTGAAATGTAATACGTAGCACAATTCTATGGCAAGATCCCTGGAACAAAATGGCAGCAGGTCGTGTTATAACCAGCATGTCTGCAACATGGCTAATCAATTCAGTCACCAGTCCAATAGACGATAATGAATTACTGGACACTGAATTACCTAAAGCCACCCTCCTGGTCGATTAGCCAGCCATACAATCACCTCTCCCGTTTTTGACTGCTCAGGAAGAACTCGGATAGATAAACAAAAAGAACCTTTATTTTATTTATTTATTTTTTTTATTCTAAAAGAAATGCTAAATGATAATTGTACATCTCATTTCACATGTCATGGGCGTAATAAGATTCATGGGATAAAAAAACAGCACAAAAGCAAAAAAAAGTAATTAACTGAGAAGTTTTCATCATTAGTTCAGCTCAGTTTATAACTTATCTAGGCTAAACTGCTCCTCACAGCTCCTGATGAAAAACCTCCTCTCAGTATCACACAGATAACAGGTTTTATGAACCGAGCCAAAATTATGTTGACACAAACAAGACTTGTGGTGTTAATGATAAGGTTTGCTACTCCAGACGGTATTGCCTAACAGCTGCAACTGATAATAATATATTACTACAGCATCACTGTCGTGTAATAACATGTAGTAAATGTAAATGTAATTCTTATATTATATAATTAAAATGAACTCACAGGATTGGGACTAAACAGTTGTGTGAAAATAAAAAAACAATTCTTACTGAGACTATTCAGAAAAAAAAAATACTTTTTTTATTTGCTAGGGAGCATAAAGGTCATGTGTTCTGATGAGTTTAGATTGACCTTATTCCAGAGCAATAGGCGTGTCAGAATAAGAAGGGAAGCGCATGAAGCAAAGCACCCATCATGCATAGTGCCCACTGTACAAGCCTCTGGAGGCAGTGTTATGGTCTGGGTTTGCTTCAGTGTCAGGTCTAGACTTATGTGGCAAATAAAATGAAATCAGCCGATTGCCTGAATGTACTGAATAACCAGGCCAAAATTGATTGAATAGAATATTTAAGTGCACAACTTTTTTTTTCCTGCCCAGGCTGTATATGATGTGGGACTAAGTGGAACTACTTTTCAAAGAAGCAGACTGTGGATCTCAGTACGTCAATAAATTAAGTGTTAAATTAAATGAAATTAAATGAACACCTAATGAAGTTAGGTCAGCTTTTTTACATTTTGTTTGTCATGAGAGAAAAAATAATGACCATGAAAAAAAATTATAGATTTCTTTATTGACATACTGTTGATACAATCTATATAACGAGGTTAGATCAATACTAGCAAGTAACCCCATAACCCTGAAGTTACAGTAAAAAGTCTCAGTCTTGCACAATTCACAAAGCACTTCTCTGACTGTGGCAAGCCTATGAAATACTCTGATATCCATGAAATATCCTGCAAAACTTCCTCATGAGTACATGATGCCAGGCTTCAACAGCACGAATAGCTAATCAACTTTCACTGCAGCGTATCTGAAAGCGTGCAGCCACTTGAAAAATGCAACAATCTTTGCATCACACAGGGCAATATCGTCCTTTCTCCTACTTACGCCAATGAGCAGCGGCCACCGGGAACCGATAGGATTCGCTTGGTCCGGTCCTTAGAAAGGCAAAAAACCTAGAAAAAACTCAGTAAATCGATGAAGCGAGAGTGGCTATCACGAACACACGATTGCAACCAGCCATGCACTCTGACCCGGTTTCACAAACGTCATTATTCAGAGCCAACATGTAACTTGAAACTACAGCAGTTCTACAGCTTGCTTTAGGTAATTTATGACAGCAGGACTTATATCATCATATACAAATCATATGCTACTATCCTACTTTGCATGTTCGCGGTCGAAAGGCAGTACAGCAGCGCTAACAACTGCGAAATCACGCTATCCTGTCCTACTCTTCCTATCACGCTTTTATCACTCACTCTGCCATGCTCCGTGTGGGGGAAGGAGACATGTCAGGGTGATTTTTTTATTACAGTGCTGAACACACGGATGAGGTCTGAGACACATCCAGCCTACACATCTCCTGATCCAGAGAGAGAGCAAAAGCTACTTTTTGACATGTAAATAGAGAGTTTTTATCTGTGTACTGACAAACTGACATGTCCTGACAGTTAAAAAAAAAAAAAAAAAGTTTGCCTGAGAAACAGACATGAGGGAGATATGGACTGTATAAATCTGTGGTTTACCGGACATATTGAGGTCTACAACTAATAAACACCTACATACAGACCCAGGGGCTGTGAGTGTGTGATTTCTCAGCTTCACTTTGACCACAGCTACAGTGCTTTGAGGAACATCACAAGGCAGTCTGACACAAAGCAAAATATTAAATCAACAGTGGAAGTGTCCTAGCTGGAACAGGACTTTAATAACTTAGATAGGAACACATGTATACCTGCACATACAAATCAGCCGATTATGTGGCAGGAGAGCAGAGAATAAAAACATGTAGATACGCATTGGGAAGATCATTGTAGCAAACATTCTTGAGCCGCCACTCATTTCTTCATATTATGCCTCCAAGTCTTCATTTATAATTTAGTCTTGAGGAATAGTTCTCCAGGCTTCCTGAAGGCCTTTGTGACTCTCATTTTGTCAAGTTGTTGGCGCTGATTTTCAGTCCAGTATCCTGTACCTGTTTATTAAGCCGCACAGTGACCTATGAATCATTTACGCATATTAAAATCTAGCTTAAGGCATGAACCGGTGAGAAACATGTGATTGGTATATTTCTGTGTGGTTGGAACTGACGAGAGGAGAAATGAGGTTTGCTGCTGAGGTTGGTACAGTACATAAACCACCGATTTTTAAATTGTATTTTTAGGCACTTTGCAGCCTGTCACAGTTTGATCCCATTTGATCCCATTTTCATTTTTCCTTAATATAATGTACATCATTTAATTTAAGGTCTTATGAAGAAATGAGGGTGGCTGGCTCAAGACCTTCGCACAATACTGTATGCTCACTTCAGTCATCAGAATGGGAGGGGAATGTGATTTTGACCTTGGCCTGGTAGCTGGTGCTGGACGAGCTGGTTCAAGATACAACATTGACTGTAGTCATATGAGTCATATAGCTGAACAATCAACAAAATACAAATAGGTGTTTCTATTAAAGTAGCCAGCGAATATGAATATGAATATATATAGCAAATGGAACTAACATATATTATTTTTTGTAAGTATACACAGAATAGAATTAGAGATCAAATATTTCCAAAAATAAGAACATTTATTTGAAACAGAAGGCTGCAGCATGTGCAGTTCTGTATGACGTGATGTGTATGTGCTCTGAACATAACTGCTAATACTTTTCCACTAACCGTTACAGGTTTAAAATAAAAAGCATAATGGCAAACTCAATCAAACTGAAACCAAGAAAAGAAAACACCAAAGCATGAGAAATATGCATGCAGACATCACTGCATCCAAATCATCATGGCAGCCACAATAGACCCGTGCATTACTGCTATATACTGCTGTTTTTTAATTACCTTTGGTTTATCTAAACTAATTGAGCTCGAGTATGATTATTATTATTATTATTATTATTATTATTTGCAGGAAGTGACATGGCCATTTTTGCCACATGGCAATTTTATTTCTATAGCAACTTTAACTATAGTAGACATTGTCTCAAGTGTCTTAACAAAAAACTGGATGAACATTTAGACCACTAATGAGCACGCTAGAGAGAGCAGGGGCAAGAAAAAACGTCCTTGTTTTGAGAGAAACCACCTATGGAGGTAACGATACAATATACGGTTCCATACTTCTTGGTATCGAAGAGTACAATCACGCTGCATAATAAACACTGCATTATTGCATAAAATGTATGAGGTGTGTAGTCTGCCTCTAAAGATATGATGTATTTCTGACAAAAATCCTTCATTAGCTGTGCAAGCAAAAAATCTTCCTTTTACATCATTCATATCCTACAGCTACAGAAGCACTTTGCTTAAACAGATGACGGAAGGCTTTTGTCCAATTATCTCTGGTTTCCTGGACCACAGTGCATAACACACTGACTTTTTATTACTATTTTGCATTGTGTGCAATTATTATTGAACTACACAGCAGTTGCTCAACCTAAGATGTGTGTGTTTGTCATCTCCTATGACCTTTAAACAAACAGTAAAACAAACCAGAAACACAGAACTTTTAACTGCATTAGACATGACAAAAAGGCTTTTAATCATACCTGCGTGGTATCAGTGTCGAGAACTCCAAATTATTAACACTACTGTGAGAGCACTGCTTCCACACTGTTTGCGCATTTAAAAGGAGCAGACGTTCCACACCTCTTAAACTGTTTATACAGAAACACCAGAAGCATCACATTCCATGTTTAAGGGTAAAATAAAAAAGCAGACACTGGTTCTTCTAAGAGCCCTGGGGTCTGTGGGATTGAAACCTACTGAGCTGTAAATGTGAAACAAGAGCAACCACATCCTTTTTCCACATCGTTACATAAGAAACGTCCAAAATCATGAACAAAAAAAGCCTGTAGAGTAGTGTTCTGAAACAGTAATATGGTTTTTCACCTAGCCTGGCGTTTACTGCTACGTCTAATATAATCATGCTGACACTGAGAGGGAACGAAGGTACTACAGCACTATATTTTTAACCTGCAACTGTTTTATAATGTTCTGCTCTATCAGTTCAAGTCATAAGTTGTAGAATGACTGATTTTATTGATATCACTGTCTATCGACTGTATGGGAAATTAATCCTGAGAGGTGATACACAGGGAATCTTTATAAGGATGCATTTTAAAAATAAAAGTAAAACATGCATGTGTGTGCCCTCAAGCAAACATCAGTAATTATTATTTTTTGTACCCTGAAAAGTGAAAGCATGACTCTAACAGGTAATTGTGTACCTTTCATGTTATCATATCATTTTATCACACCATTCCACTTCTGAGCACAACGTCAGGAAACAAACTAACTAACAAACAAACAAAAGCTATGGTTTGGGATATTTTGTGCATGCATCATGCTTTCAGTGTGTAAGCTGTCTTGTCAGATAACTCTTCCAGCATAAGGTACCATATTTAATAGTATTACTGTTAAATTATACTGATGATGAACACAATATCTCCAGCATTAAGCACTCTATGTAATACGCATGCCTAAGTCAGGTTGTGCGCTCAAGTGCGCATGCGCACAAACCATAAGATAGTGCAGGACAATTGGTTAGCAAATACAGTAAAAACCTAGTCGATCAATCAGATCTCACCATAAAAAAATGCAGATAAAAACAAACAAACAAACAAACAAACAAACGTTCTTGTAAACTCATTGCAGATTGTAGGGTGAAATTTAATCTGCTGAATTTCAGTCTTAATCTAAACTATCAGTAATGACTCGGATTGGTTTTATTTTAATGTTCCGAGCTTACTGTATTTTATTGTATTTAAAAATCTTTTACATATGTTACAACATAATAATAAAACTTCGCCACATGCTCAGTCTGCATGCAGGATTTAAAACCTTGCCTAGGTTTACTAATAGATATACAACAGAAAACCCCAAAATGATCAAAAAAATCCATTTAAGAGCTCAAAGTTTTGTAATTATTTCAAAACTTTAATATTTTTTTGTTTGGCTCACCTTTTTTAGCAGGTGCACTCGGGATTAATAATCCAAAACAGCCTAAAAGCAGCCGAGCATCTCTCTCTCTCACTCTCTCATCAGCTCAAACTCCGCTTAAGCGTTTACACTCTGCCCCGTGCGCGCGAGCCTCGCTGGCCCCGGTCACGTGACCAAACTCGGCTCTTATTTAAACGGCGTCACAATAAATCGCGTCCCCCCTACACATGAGCACTACATAGTGCGTCACATTAGGGCTTCGGAAAACAAATCGGTGAAGAGCCGACTTCATTCATTCATTCTGATCGGGTAAATATTTATCATGGATTAGAGTAATGATAACTCCGAATTATATAATAAGTATAATTTTTTATTATTATTTTATAGATAATATTTAATATGTGCAGTATATTTTGTAATAATATGGCATATTTTCAAAGTTGCTCAACTTTCTACACGCAGGAAGTACAATGCTTTTTACGACAGCTTGCATTGATTATGGGTAATGTAGTCCAACTGAGAGCGCGGTCAGCCTGTGTAAACTGCGCACCGGATGTGTAAAAACTACAACGTGCCGAGTTGCAGTTATCCGGTGCCAAGTTGCATCAGCTTGTGAAGGTATAAAAGCGGTTGTATTAACTGTTTTATGTTTCTGACAGAACTCTCCGGGTTGTAAGATCTGTCCTATAGACTGACGGCGGGAGAACAGAAGGGATGAAGCTGTGTGTGAGTGAAGGAAACCCGCAGTGTGTGAAAGCGCTCGCGGCGCTCGAGCACACCGGAGTGAAAAGTGACGTGCAGCTGCTGAGCCACGAGGGTGAGAGGATCAGTTCATGCTCCTTTCTGTCCAAATTAACTTCGCACACAGAAAATGCGTAAAAGGATGTCTGTTTTGTTTTTGTGTGGCTGAGGGATTTTCTGCGGTCAGATGTGTCAGGACTTTCTATAGGAATAATCTAGGAGTGTATGAGACTGAATGACTCAGATTGTTCAGACCCATTAGTATGATCAGGAGGCAAGAAGTGTTAAACACGCCAACAAACCTGTAGATACTGAATGGGTTAAGTCTGGTGATGTAACTGTGGTGCAGAAACCCCAAGAGAGGGGGCAGAATTTTTAAATGGATCTCTACTTGTAATAATAATAATAATCACACAGCTTTCTGTTCTCCATGTTACTTTTACACACTTTTACATTTTAATCATGTCCACCCTTTTGTGAAAAGTTGACCTTTTTTTTATTGCTTCATCTGTCTCAGGGCAGTGGTGGTGGTTTTCTGTGCCTGCTGTGAAAGCAGGATGAGAGAGAGCGCAACACCTGAGGCTGAGATCCACTCAGATGCTTGTTGCTATGCAGTTTCACTTTTACAAAACACCTCACTCACTCGTCTGTGTACCTTAAAAAAAAAAAGAAAAAAGATTGCTTTGTTTGTTTGTTTTTAAATTAAAAGATAGCTCAGTCTTCATGGAGTACTGGAAGTACTGGCAATTCACACAATTACATTGTAATATATGATCAATAATGTAAATACCCTGGTTTATCTTCAATCATGATACTTCAATCTTGACTATTAACTCACTGTTATTGTTACTTTCTCTGTCTTTAGCCTGGCACGAAGAAAGGGTTAAAATATTTTGTATCATAGGGGGATAAACCTGACATCTCGGATGAATAATAATAGCTCAATTTTTCTATAAAAGCATTAAAATACGAATAAACAGTGTGTGATTATTCTGGCAGGTGTTGTAGTTTTTGTTTCAGCCGCTCCCCTTAGGAGTTGCCATAGCAGATCAGGTGATCTGCATGTTTTTCTGTGGCACAGGTTTTACACCAAACACCCTTCCTGATGCAACCCTTCTTAATATTTTTGAATCTGGATTTAAGTGTGATGGGCGTTGGCTGGGATGTGTACCTATGCCTTGTGCCTACCATGCACAAGGCAGATCACTGATCCATGATTACGCTCTGAAAGCTATTTTAGTTAAAGAGATATTACTGATATTTTTGCTCCAAATTTATTTGTGAATGTCTTCCTGTGAGAAGTTAGGCTTGTGATTCCTATCGGAAATCTTATCCATAAGCAATCAAGAAGAGGGCTCATTGTTGACGCGTAAAGTCAGTTAAAGTCAAAACTGAAAGTCTTGTGTTCTTCAGGAGTGTTCAAGGTCATGGAAAGAATAGAAAATCCAAACAAAAAAAGAAGTGGGAGGGTAAATGATTGTTTTGAAGAGTAGGAACGCAACTGGTGGCATGGTGACTTAGAGGTTAGCACTGTCGTCTTGCACCTCTGGGGTCCGGGTTCAATTTCGATTCCTGCTTTGGGTCAGTGTGGATGGAGTTTGCATGTTCTCACCATGCGTGGTGGGTTTCCTCCGGATGCTCTGGTTTCCTCTCACATGCCTCGTGCTCAGAGTTTCCTGGGATAGGCTCCAGGCCCCCCGTGACCCTGTATACAGACTCAAGTGGTATAGACGATGAGTGAGTGAGTAAGAAATGCAGCGTAACTGAAGTGACTGAGTCTCGTCAAGTTATGAGAGACACGAATCGTCTGGTCAGGGTTGTTGATGCGACAACAAGCATGTTAAATCACATCCTAATTATAAAATCTTGTATGCAAGTCATTTAGGTAGGATTATTGTCCTGTAACTGGGTATACACTGATTATGTTCATTTTGATCTGTGTATATTATTCGGTCCTTTTCTAGAAATGATTGACTTATAGGAAGATTTTCAGAATGTTTCAGTAATCATATCTTTACAAAAAGGACAGATGCACTAAATCTGTGCTATAAATGTCTATAGTGAAATTATTTACAATGTAAGTGGAAATCCCCTAGTTAATAGTTTGAGTTTGAATGTGTGTGTGTGTGTGTGTGTGTGTGTGTGTGTGTGTGTTTTCAGAAAAGGTGGTGTCCTTTCTGAACAGCCCGGTCCTGCCTGTTGCTCTGTTACCCAACGGCCAGCAACTTTTCAGTGCTAATGCCATCTGCCAGTAAGTACGTCCAAATACAGTTATAATTTCAGCCTTGTTGGTTTCTGTGGAAGCCCTTAAATGTCTGTATTTTCTCCAGATATCTGTTCGAAGTTGGTGGGAAAGAAATCACAGATGCTAGCAGGCAGTTATTGGAATGGGAAGCGACAGAATTGCAGGTCAGGATCCGCTTCCCAGGAGCGATGACTGTATTGAATGTTACCGTATTTACGGTTAGAAATGTGGCTCTTGAGCATCTTGCATTCCCAGCAGTGAGACGTCTCTAACGTATACAGTGCTGTTAGAAACATGGAGTGGACTGCTGTGTTAATCAATGCGCATCAGTATGCTTAAAGAGAGTTTCCTTATAAAGGGTCACACTCTTTAGCTTTTCTGAGGTTTGAAAAAAAAAAACTGCAGATAAACAGTTTCACTTTTATTCACAGATTTACAGGAATTTCAGTAATGAAAGTGCTATGAGGTGGCATAAGACCAGAAGATGGAGGCAGATTAAGGAGGAGCGCATAATTCTTGTTCTGGGACAGTTGTTATAATAATAATCATCATCATCATCATCAAAATAACAATATTATTATTATTATTAATAATAATAATAATAATAATAATAATAATAATATCATTAAAATAATAATAATGAGGGTGCTTTTTAGATTTTTTGTCTGTCATAAAAAATGCTCTTATGACTTCTGTGTAATATTTTACTATTAGTTCTTAGTATTAGTCAAATAACTACAGGTTTAACTTTAGCTAAGTGAATGTTATTTGCCTTTTCACGATCACTGGAGATAATAAAATCAAGAAGTCTTGTTCGTATGCCAGCACATGTCTCCTTTTACAGTGAACGTTTAACTAACTCTCTGCTCATGTGTGTTTCCACACACTTGAAACCTGGCATATGACCTGACTGTTTGGGCGATTAAACATTTTTAAAAATCTGAAAAGTGATGTACTGTGTTCATAAAACACTGCTTTTCGACAGTGTTGGCATTCCCATGTTGCGCTCGCTTCCGATAAGCAACACGTGAGCTGCAGGTAAATGGTCAAACGGGCTGAAATCCAGTCAGCTGCTTGTTGTGATGCAGTTTCACTTTTATAAATTGACCCCAAATTCAAAAAGTCTCAGGTTTCCTGAGGTCCTGACAACTCCCAGCAATTTACACTGAAAGAATACAGCAGTGAAATAGCAGTAAGTGGTGTTGCCATAGAAGTAACATGATTTCATCCTCTATGCCTTATACAAATGAAGAGTACTCAGTAGGATGCTTTTGATGTTAAAGTGATGATTCTCAACTGCTTTAACTTCACATGTAAGATGACTAGACTTGGCATTAACGACTTTAAAAACCTATAATGATTAACATAATTCTACAATAAGTTTGATGGTGAATGGTGCTTGTGTGTGTTTGTGTAGCCCGTGCTGCTTCAGGCCCTCCAAGTGGCAGTGCTTCAGGGGAAACGTGACGAAGCCGGCGCTCTGTTGAAAAAACCTCTGAGCTGGCTGGAGCAGTGTCTGAGTGGAAAACCCACACCGTTTCTGACTGCAGTAAGTACTCCAACCCTAAACTAGCCGACCTCGGATCCAGTACGGATCTTCTAATCTGCATAGCGTTCTGTTTTGTCAGGACGCATGCATCTGTTTTTAACATACATCTGCCAGACACATTTCTGTCGCTGCGTCACTCCTGATCCGACATCCCGTGTTCTACTGTCATGAAACAGAAGTCAAAAATGACAAAATTAACTTCCAGCATCATGTTTAAGCATTATTATTGTTGTTAATATTATTGTCGTCGTTGGCTTATTATTAAAGCATTATTAAAAGGTTTTCTCACATTGCAGAGATTAAGGACCCCAAATTCAATAAGTCTGTCATGGTTCTCAGCAATTTATGCAACAAATACACTGTGAAACAGCAGTAAGTGTTGTTGCCATAGAAGTAACATAATTCCATCTTCTATGCATTATACAAATGAAGACTTCTCAGTAGGATGCTTTGATCTTAAATTTTTGACTTTTTTTATTTTAAAAGCTTTGTATTATTATTATTGTTGTTGTTGTTTTATTATAGCTTTATTGCAGGGTTTCTCACATTGCAGAGAGTAAGGACTGTTCAGATGTACATTAGTGATGGAAGTCGGTAACTATTAAGTAAAACAACCAATGATCGATTAATAGACTGTTTAATAGACTGAACAATGCTTCTTGCATCCATTGCATTTCCTGAAAATCAACCTCAATAACATGCACGATTACTGCACCCAGAGTAATACGCATCTATTACCAGATATTAACGTTTATTAATACGACACGACTGTGAGATCAGAAGTAAGTCGTCATAGTAGGTCAACTTTATTACTATATTTTCCATTGTACACATATTCAATGTGACAGATTTTGCATATCACGCTTTTGATGTTTAGATTTTCCTTCAATGTTGGTTTATGATTATAATTTTTTCTAAAGTTAAAATAAGCCTGTACATAGGAGCAGCCTCTTTTTCAAAGAAAGTTTAAGAAATGGCGTCCTCCATTTTACACAGCTGTTTTGTGAGCATGCACAATGATCAGTGTATGTATGTGTGTATGTATATATAATGCGCGCCACTTGGCATGTTTTAGGTAATTTTAACAAATATATCTTTGTCGTTTTTTAGACTATAATTGAGCATTGTACAAATACCAGCATAGGGGTGTGTGCATATCTACAGCATCTACCAAAAATAACTCGTCTGGGAGGGGAGCATGTGAGATGGCACATTTTAACTTTTGAACTTGACATTGACATTTCTTGTTTAATTCCTGCTGCTGTCGTATTGTGTTAAACCTCTTCTGCCTCTTTATTATTTCCCGACAGGTAATTACCCCATTTTCTACCTAATGCAGACTGTTTCACCAGGCATACGTGTGTGTTTCAGGAGACAGTCGAAGTGGCAGACATCGTCTTGTGGGCAGCGCTGCATCCCGTTCTGTCTGACTCCTCTTTGGAAGTCGGTGAGAAAATCAACTCCGGCCTATTAACGTGTGCTTGTTTCAGTCTGTGTGATATTTACCAAAGAATTCATCTTTTTTGGGGCCTGTTATTTTTCTCTGGTTTCAGGTGACCTGCGTTCCGTTCGAGGATGGTTCGAGCGTGTAGGTCAGCTCCCAGCATGCACCAGAGCAGTGCAGAAGATTTTGCCAGGCAAACAGCCTAATGCTCTGAAGAATTTCCTTCAAAAGCAACCAGCTTCACACACACAGCGAAGAGAAAACCTGACCACTGAGGTACACTATTTGCTTGTGTGTCGGTGCAGAGAAGAGGAAAAGCAAAAAATAAGAATAAAAAAAGTCACCCTGATTGTGGTGAATGCTGTCTTTTAGACTGAAGACGCAGAGCATGTGATGACTGAGGAGGAGATCAAGGCAGCTGCACAGGCTTGGAGTAAAGGACTGGCAGAATGTCACGAGACCCTAGAAAGGCAACATCCTATGTAAGATTAAAATTCTCTCCTGTAAAAAAAAAATGTTCATAATTAGGAAAGAATTTTCATATCTCTTCGAATGCCCATGTATCTTTCAGCACCGTTTAGGGGTGGAATCACCTCATCATATTACCAACAAACATGTTTATGCAAGATGAGTGATTTTTATCACCATCCCCAATCGTCTCATTGCCATTGCTCTCATTCCAAAAAAACGAGAAAATATTTTTAGAAAATAACAAGTGTCCACCACGTGTCAATCATCTCATTTGTGCACTTCATACTTGGTGAAGGGAAAACTTGGCTTGAACCAAAATCAGACTGAATTTCCTGACTGGCCGTTGAAGAAATGAACCTATTGAGACTTTTAAAGAAAACTCCAGGAAACAACCAGTGAGAGCCACCCCGGATCAGGCCATCCAAGAACTGTATGAACAGCAGAAAAGTGTTGAACTGATTTTTGGCCATCAAGGAAATCTCAGAACAAGCAAAAGTGTGTGAAGTGTCAAAGCTGACTGGCATAAAGCATTTGTCTGGTAGGGGAACAGTGAAGGATGACGTGAAATTGAAAGTAGTTGAGGGTGTTACCTCCAATAAAAAAAGAAAAACCCAATGGTCTGAACAGTGGACGCGTTTGTTCAGGAGCTTTCATAGCCATAGAAGAGATTCACCACTGTAAGAGGAAAAAGTAGAACCTCAAATCAGCCTGACTTCTTGCACAATCGATTAATGTTTTTCTTGCCACTTTTATCTCTAGTGGTGTTAAAATAATTGTTGCAATGAGCCCCCGCAACAATGTTTGACTGAAATCAGGGAGGAGTGCCCTGTGTGCGTGTGTGTTCTGGCCCTATGGTGCTCCAGCAGACCTCCAGGCCAAGGTGACTGTTTTGCCTTTACTGAGTCTGAGATCTGCCCATCCATCGAGCAGTCCGGATCTGAACCTGGTCAGATACTTTACCTGGTCTGCTTTAGACAAAAACTGTGGAGTTCAACACCTGAAAGGGCGGATTTGTGCTGGCTAGGAAGAGCTTGCTCAAGTCTTTCGTTTTAAAAGAAGTGGATGAGAATAGTGGCTTCATTCAATATTGAATTAAGAAAAATCATGCAGAGCTCTGATTTAAGTGATAACCTGTAGAGGTGATGTTTATAATGTGATCTTTTTTTTGGTGATTTGCTCAGTTTACCCAAGGAAGGGAAGCGTAATGTTCTGGTCACCAGCGCGCTGCCGTATGTCAACAACGTGCCTCACCTTGGCAACATCATCGGTTGTGTGCTCAGCGCTGATGTCTTCTCCAGGTATCACAGCGCTCTCGTCTTACTCTTTATCCTAAGTTTATAAATGATATTAAATTCCTAAAGCAGTAATAGAAAACCATAGTGAACACTTTTTTTTTTCTTTTTTTTAACTCACATGCACTGTTTCTCTGTATCTTTTAAGCTATAAATAAAAGCATGCCCTCTATGAAAAATGTTCCTTTGTTTATAATACAGACTTTTAGTTCAGTAAACCCTGCTGTCTCTCTCGGTGTCTCACACCGCGTCTCGCCACAGATATGGCCGTCTGCGCGGCTGGAACTTGCTGTATTTGTGTGGCACAGACGAGTACGGCACCGCGACAGAGAACAAGGCTCTCGAGGAGGGTCTGACGCCCAGAGAGATCTGCGACAAATACTTCGCCGTCCACTCTGCCATCTACAAGTGGTTCCAGATCGACTTCGACTACTTCGGCCGCACCACCACTCAACAGCAGACCGAGTACGATGATGAAAAGCTTGTGTGTGAGATAGAAAGGCTTTAAGCAATGGAAAACATGCTGAATTAATCGTGTGTATTGGGGGAGGGTACTTGGACTGGAGCAACACTGTTTTGATCTGTGATGTTGCTCGAGCAAAAGTTTAAAGGATTCAATAACAGACTTTATTGGCTTCAGAGGCACATCATGCTGGCTCTCTGTCTCTCTCTCCCACGCAGATTAGCGCTTATCACATGACTAAACCATGTTCTGGTTAAAACTAGACCGAGACTAAAAGCAGATGAGCGAATAGGTGTTTTAGCTAATTTCTATAAAAGAACTATTAAGCGATTAATCTTGAGCTCCTTTATTAAAAAATTTTTTATCTTATTTCACTATCACTCTCAGAATTTCACAGAACATATTCTTTCGTTTACTCGAGCGCGGCTTTCTGAACGAAGACACGGTGGAGCAGCTACGCTGTGAGAACTGCCAGCGCTTCCTAGCTGACCGTTTTGTGGAGGGTGTGTGTCCTCACTGTAAATTTCCCGAAGCCAGAGGGGACCAGTGCGATAAGTGCGGCCGCCTCATTAACGCTGTGGAGCTCAAGGTACGAGTGAGACCCGTCTCGAACAGCTGTCATCTGTTGTAAATGGTGTGAACCAAAATATACAGTACTGAAACGTGCGCGTCTCGGACGCTCGTATGCGTTTGTCGATGCAGAGCTCCAGATACACTTGTTTCCAGTAGTAAGGTACTTTTTCATCAGTACTGTATATTTTGGCGCATGCTGTACTTGCACGCTTACCTGACGTGTTCTGTGTGAGTGTTCTGTGTGACTTTACCTCTGACTTGCCCATAGGATCCTCAGTGTAAGGTGTGCGGAAACACCCCGGTGATCCGCACCTCTAAACACATGTTTCTCAACCTGCCCAAGGTAAACCACTGTGTATTTACTTAAGTAATTTCAAATAATTAAAAACAATGTTTGCATGTTATGTTTTTGTTTACACTAAAATGACCACCGTGTGCATTTATTAGCTGGAAGGTGAGTTGGAGAAGTGGCTGGAGCAGTCATTTAGTACTGGTGACTGGACAGCTAACGCTAAGCAGATCACTCGCTCCTGGATAAGAGATGGTCTGAAGCCGCGCTGCATCACGCGAGACCTGAAGTGGGGGACCCCTGTACCTCTCCCAGAATACAAGGACAAGGTAGAACGGCACTCGTGTACACCTCACTAATGACCGGATTAATGGACTTAATTATTTTAAGACCCTTTATTCTGACTCGTCTCCTGTCGTCCCTTTTTCTCTCTAGGTGTTTTATGTGTGGTTCGACGCCCCCATTGGCTACCTCTCCATAGCGGCCAACTACACCAGTGAATGGGAGAAATGGTGGAAGAACCCACAACAGGTGCCAAATATTAACCCCTGTTATTAAACGAATTCTGAAATTCTGTTCATAACAGAAGAAGAGTGTCCGGAACGTTTCATCACTTGTAGCACAGCAAGTTGCATATCGCTTCATTCATCTTCATTCTCTGTATGTTTCTGTATACCTGCCTGCGCATGAGAGGTTTGTGGAAAAGTAGTACATAGATATTAAGATCAGTTAAGAGTGGCATTGTTGAGATTAATAAACAAATGTGTCTACATGGACGTTAGGTAAAGTGTGAGAGATTTCAATATTAACTAAATTTTTTTGCCATTATTTTAAAAAGCCAAGTTCCTTATAAATACCTTTTCATGAGGTATAAATAAACGAAGGGGTGTCCAGGGTATGCCCCGCCTCGTCCCAAAAAAGTGTCCTGGGATGGGCTAAGTCCACCCTCGAGACCCTGTACAAGATAAACAGTATAGAAAATGAATGAATGAATGATTGAATAAAAAAACTAAATAATAAATCATAATAATAATAATGTGAAGTACCAAAAATACATGTGCATCGCTCTCATTTGTCCTGCAGGTGGAGCTGTATAACTTCATGGCGAAAGATAACGTTCCATTCCACAGCGTAGTTTTCCCCTGCTCTCTGCTCGGAGCAGAAGACAACTACACACTTGTCAACAACCTCATCGCTACAGGTGATTCACAACCACACCCAAAAACGTGATGTTCAGCAGATTTATTCTTTATTAATAATAAATAAATAAGCAGATTAATTGTGTGTGGGTGTAATAAAGCAATAATTCATGAGAGGCCAGGTACTGTATTACAGGGATTTATCAAAAATAATAAAGCTTTGACATTACATGAGGCATCATTATATAAAAGATATTAACAAAAAAAATTTTATCTGCCATGTAATGCTGGACGTTAACAGTAAGCTTTGTTTGCTAAACAATATAGACAAAATGAGGACATGTTTGGTAAATTGGTGTATTCTTTAAATTCTTTTAATGTAAGACGATATTCCCAGGTCCAGTCAGTGCACGCCCATAAGCAAAGCGTAATAAAGTGCATAATAAATACAACATTTCAGAACACAGAATGTGTGTGAGCTTCTTTGCTAGACCAGACAGCCCCATCTAGGAGCGATGGGAGACAATGACACCCGACGTGCATTCCTCATGTCCAGTCTGCACCATGATTTCGTTTGCGTTGTTGACGATCCCGATTCATAAAGAAACAGAAGCAGCAGGGTTTTCAGTGTTTTTGTGGCAATCTCAGGATATAACGCGCATTGATTTTAATCCAGTCGGCCGAGTCGAATTTGTCTCAAGCATACTTTTAAGGCCACGTCTAATTATCCAGAGCGGGCTCGGAGCATGTGAATCACCTGTTGCAATAATCCCGTAATTTAGGGAGGACTCTTGGCATTTCCTTTTAAATGCA